>ML331715.1:0-54620 GCA_005239505.1 Nicotiana paniculata
TAGAGTACCTCTTGACCTTTTTACCTGAGGTGTTCCTTCATGGGATACTTTCAAGGTATCCCAAATCTCTTTGACAGTGGTGCAACTTTGGATTCTGGTGTACTCGTCTGGACCTAGTCCACACACTAGCCATTTTTTGGCCTTTGCATTCTTCTCCCATTTCTTCAGATCCTCAGCAGTGCAATCAGCTCTAGTCTTTGGTATATCTTTACCTTCAACAGTCTTCTTCATGGTAGCTAGAGGACCATCAGTGAGTATGTCCCAGACTTCATAGTCTTCTTCAATGAGGTGGTCCTTCATCCTGTTTTTTCACCAAGAGTAATACTGGCCATTGAAGAGTGGTGGCCTTGCAGTTGATTGACCTTCCCAATTTCCAGGTGGTGCACTCATCTTGATCTTCTCCAAGGTGTTAGCCTTTCAAGAATAACATCCTCTGATACCAATTGATGATTTAGACGTCAATACCACACAATTATATAAGTTAATTGTGAGGTACCCAACTTTTCGAGTGCTATCTAACTAGAAGAACCTGGTTCTTCTTGATGTACTTACTTCTACTGTTGCGGAATGTTAAAAGCAGTAAAGTAAAACACAGAGATTTTTATGTGGAAAACACCTGGCTTAAAAGGTGAAAAAAACCACGACCTACTCTTCAGTAGGATTTGCTCAAACACTTCACAAAAAACTCTGAGCCAAACGAACTTACAAAATAAACTCTTTTGCAATCCTAGGACTAACTCTTATCCCTTTGTAGTAACTAGCCCCTAGGTAATTTCTACAAGCTTCAAGTTAACTATAAATTGAACAATGCCTACCTATTACAATTGCTTCTATGAAAGCTGAAAAGATACAATATTAAACCTCACACTACAATCAACTAGACTCAAGTTTGAGACTGAACAAATTCTATCAAACTCAACTTCCTTTATTTTGTTACTTTCCTTGTTGAATTCGACTTCAATCTTCTCATCAGTTTGCAACCTTTTCGCATTAGGAGACAATCTCTTAGTTCATTGATATTTCACATTCACAAATATCTCCTATACATATACAGCTCATATGCCAGCTATACAGTTCAAGATGTGTGCTCTGATGGACCTGGTTCAACTGGTCAGTCATTTGTCAATCTTCAAAACTATGCAGTGACATGGGTCAACAGTTTGGGGGGGTGAGAGAGGTGAAGAGAGGAGAGTATCCAAAGACGGCGGGCTGGGGCGAATGAGTTAGGGTTTAGGGGTTTTGGTATATTAAAAAGGGACGGTGGATTTAGGGTCGTTGATCTTCTGAGATCAACAACTAGGATTAGATTTAGGTGGAGCGGGTTTAATTGGACGGGTATGGGTATGGGTAGTAGGGTTAGTGTATTGGCTATTGGGTTATTGGGCTGGATATGGTATTGGGCTGGGGTAGGTCCGAAAAATCAATTAAAAAGGGCTATGTTTTAAATACCCATTCAAATCAATAAAATAATTTATAAAATAATTAATAAAATGATAAAAAAATTCTATTTGTATATGTAAATGATTTAAAATAATTACTTAATATTATAAAAATATAAAAAGTAATTTTCGTGTAAATAATGTAATTATGCATATATGGGCTATTATTGCAAAGTTATTGCAATTATAAACTAAAGATACAAATATAATTATGCATAAAATGATTAAAGCTCAATGATAAAAATTAAGTAATAAATTATTATAAAATTATTTGATGCAATTAGTAATTATTTAGATAATAAATGCTGGAATAAATTGATTAAAAATCCTCTAAAAGTTACAGAAAATTATGAAAAAATAATGGTTGATGCTCATGCACTATTTTGAAAGTATATATTTTTTTTTAAATATATATGGGAAAAATTGGGTATCAACATAAATAGTAATACAATTCCAAAATTGGGGCGTGTTGGTCCTCATTCTAAACATTTTTCGACATTGTGTTTGGATGATGACATGGAAATCGAGTCATCTGGGCCTTTAGATGAGTCGATGGAAGAGGAACAGACTGCTTACTTTCTTGGATTTGTCGTGCCAGAGAGAAAAAATTACATTTATCATATAAAGGCTGAGAAGTATAGAGTGAAAATTTTGTTACTTAGCCTATTTATTTTTGTATCCCCACCAAAGGAGCATAGCCACAGACTGAATGCCATATTATGTAGTATTTATTTTTGTTTTTTTAGGATTCTGATCATAGGAAGCAAAGCCATTGGAAGAGTAAAAAAGCGAGCTAGACGGTGAGGACTAAGTGTGGATGCCCACACAAAGGACGATGCCTGGGGAAAGTCTGAGTATCTTGTGAGCCGCTATTGCTTTGGCCTTTGGCCTACCAGGAGTCTGTTTTACCCTCTTGTTATTTACAGTGTGCATTGAGGATATTGCACAATTTTAAGTGTGGGGTGATGAGATTGTTTGAATGATTTTTCGTGCTATCCTAGGTTAGTTGTAGTATTCTTTCTTAGTGTAGTATATATTATATATAGAAAAAATAAATATTTGAAAAAAAAAACAAAATTGGGGGAAAAAAAAGTAGAAAATTTGGACTTTTCCCGACGATGGATTTTGTGGACAGTTTTCTTGAGGGATTAAAGTCTAAACAAAAATACAAAAATATGTCTTTTAGCTTTCTTTAGGTAGTAATAATCCCCTGTGGTTTTTCTTTGTGCCTCGGTTCTTTTCCATGAGATGTAGTTTGAATCGGGTAGTAGTTTTTCCTTTCATTTTTTTATTTTTAGAGTAGATTAGAATTTAGGGAATAAATGGAGGAAGAAAGATGAGATTCCTGGGCGCCTTGACTGGTTTGATAGTAATATATTTAAGCATTGACATGTGTAGTATCTTCCCTATATTTTGATATTAATATTGACGCCTTTATATATTGGATATCATGTTTTGTGACGACTATTTCTCGTTTTCTTGACTTGTGTTTACTTTGCGCTTAATGCTTAATATCTCGTGGCTCCGTGAATACTTGCATTGTTTGAGAGTCGGAATGAGACCGTCCTTAGTGAGTCATGTGCCATGTATGGCGAGAATTTTTTTTGTGTAGTCCATGTCATTGTACTTGTATCTAGAACTTTCCACGTATGTGAGTTGAAGCGAGATTTTAGGTGATGCTCGGTTTGAAAACTGATTTTAGGCCTTCTTTGATCTTTTTGAGCTTAGTGCTTATCACAAATAAAATTTATCCCTAGTTACCCCTTTGAGCTTATAGACTTTTATGTGGCACCCATATTACAAGCCTATACCCTTTTTGTTCTTAATTGATATTAGTTTGATCCTTTAACTTCATAAAGCACTTTAATTGTAAAATGAGCGCTAAAAGGAGTAATAAGGGACTAAGTGTGAGTGAATTTTGAGTGGAACCAATGAAAGGAAGAAAGGTGCACTTGTATTGTAAAAGAATACACCACTAGTGGAAATTCCAAGAAAAAAAATTAAAAATTAAGATGAATAAATTGTTTTCTTGTTCTTGCTAGCGGGATGTAAATTAAGATAGTGCTTAAAAAAGGAATATTTTTGGGGGTGATATTGTTTGTGAAGTTGAAGTTGAATTGAGAAATATGCGCTTAAAGTTTATCATGTGATGTGTTAAAGTGCCTTGGAGGGTTAGCCACTATTCCTAAAATATATTCTACCTGTCTCTTAGCCCACATTACAACCATGAAAAGTCCTAATTGATTTTAGATCGAGTGAGCTTACATTAGTAAAGATTTACATTAATGGCAAGCCTATAGTACCAATTGAATGCATGTGACTTCTTAGTGAAAGTGAGAGCTTTCTTTTATATACAAGTGAGTCCTTAAACTATATTTGATCATGAGATTCGGATCTGTGGATTCAACTTACTCTCTTGTCCTTGTTATGAGGCACATGGTTTCACAAGGGATATGTAACGTTATTAGATTTCTCTCTATGATGTTGGGTGTTCAAGCCATGAGTGCATTGTGACATTGAGTCGGGTTTTGAGGCTAGGATTGTTAAGAACATGATGCTTTTGTTTTGAATATTTTTGAAATATGGCATAAGTTAAAGGGAAGTGTGTGTTGAATGCATATGCTTGAGCCTAATTGTTGCAAACAACCATGGTCATAGGTGTAGTGTGCTTTGAATGATAAGAGCTTAATTTTGTTTCGTCTACTATAGTGATGGTTGTTCGAGGACGAACAAAGGTTTAAGTGTGGGGTGCTGATGTTGGGCATATTTCTATATGTTTTGAAGTTACTTTACCCATGTTTTAATCACTTTTTGGTGCTATTTGGTGTTAAAAATACCCAATATGGTTTAATTATTGGTTTTATGACTAATTGAATTGTGTGTGATGATTTAGGGTGTTTGGAGTGAAAAATATGAAGAAAAGATGCTCCAACTAGATGAGAAGAGGGTGGACACGTCGCATCCAACCTTGGAAAGAAGGCTAGTTGGTGCACCCTTAGCAGTGAAGTCGGACCATAGCATCCGGCTTAGCATCCGCACCTGGGCACATCAGAGATGGAGGAACAAAGGGTGGATGCTTTCGCATCCACCCTAGCATGTGAAGCTGAAGAAGTGGAGGACGAGGTGGGTGCAAAGCATCCACCCCAGCATCAATCCTGAAGCTGAGTTGGATTAGGAGTAGGAAAACTTTGGCCCACGACTTTTGTACGCAATATATAATTCAAAAATGCCACTTTTAGGGGATCTAACACACTTCTTGAAGGAAATTCGATCTAGGGAGAGCAAGGAGCCTCCGCGGAGGCCGAGTTTCATCTTTTCTTCCACCAAACTTAGTATTTTTTATGTTTCTTTGTATGATTTGTTGTTTACCATGTCTATGTGGAGCTAAAACTTCACGTTCTAGGGTTGTGGTTCTTTCATGACTATTGTCATTCGAATATTGATTTTGATTCCTTTATTTATCATATTGGTTTCTTTATTAAATCTTGTGCTTAATTATTTGATTGCTTGATCACCAATTGAATGCTATCTACGAATCTGGAGTTGAACTCGAAAGTGGGAATTCTAGATTGCATATAGGATTGAGTAGAGCAAGTTCTTGAACCTGGGCATCGGGGAATGGATTCGCGGTTAGGATAGACATATTCCTAATTGCCTTGATTGGTTGATTTACAGGAATTATAAATGCGTTCTTGTTAGTTCTAATTCCATAGATATATAGGCGTTAGGTTAGCTTGAATATGCGAGTAAAGACTCGACAGATTCTTCTGAGCAATATTAACTCTGTCAACAAATAAATTAGATAAATTAGTTAATCAATTCAATTGAAGAATACAATAGGATTGTTAGCCCATAACCCTAGATCGGTTTCGTTACATTGATATTATAAAATTTTGCTCTTCCTCTATTTTAAGTTCATTAGTTATTTTCTTATTAGTTTAATTACTTTAGCATCACTACTTTTGGTTAATCCTTGTTTAGATAATTAGGATAGTCTAATTTAGTCAATAGTTAGTTACAAGTTCTCTTGGGTTCAACATCCGGCATTTAGTCACTTTATTACTTGACGACCGCGTTTACTTGCGTGTGCGTTTGGCTGCAATACGTTTTTGTTCGCATCCACCTCGTCCTCCACTTCTTCAGCTTCACATCCACCCTATGTTCCTCCAACTCTGATGTGCCCAGGTGCGGATGCTAAGGCGGATGTTGTGGTCCGACTTCACTGCTAAGGGTGCACCAACTAGCCTTCTTTCCAAGGTTGGATCCGATGCATCCACCCTCTTCTCCTCTAGTTGGAGCATCTTTTCTTCATATTTTTTCACTCCAAACAACCTAAATCATCACACACAACTCAATTAGTCATAAAATCAATAATTAAACCATGTTGGACATTTTTAACACAAAATAGCACCAAAAAGCGGTTAAAACATGGGTAAAGTAACATCAAAACATATAGAAATATGTCCAACATCAGCGGCGTAACAGGCGGATATAAGAAGGAAGATGAGAAAAGTTACAGAGCTGAGAGTTTTAATCAAAGCAAAAGTAAAGTTTGATCCAATATAGGAGGTGGTATTTATAGGCTTGCAGCGACGGTTCTGTGGCACTAGTGGGCCGACCGTAGGCATACATTGATGATTTGGGGAACCGAACCGACGGGACGTTTCGGTCACATCCATCGCTTATGTCATGAGGACGACATCACAATCGAGGTATCAGGGAATCCAAGCTCAGATCGTTTCTTATCATTTTATTCTAAGAAACGCGGGGACTATCTGTATACGGTTAAAATCAAGTATGTCCAATTTTATAGGCTCAAGAGATTGCCTCGAGAATAAGTTCGTGATGTACCGAGCTTGAGTTCGAAGACATGGAGATTAAAGTACTCGCTGGGAACCGAGACCAAGCATGATCGACCCCGAATACCGGAATAGCGAGATATCAGTAATCGACCATGGATCTCGGCGGGAATATCGGGAGTAACGGAACCGCTTACTGTTATTGACATCAATCATGAATTTTACTTTTGAAATTAGGGTTGTATCTTATTTAGGTTTCCTCTACTATATAAAGAGGAACCTTGTTCATTTGTAACCATCATATACATTCACTGAGAAATAATAACACGTTGCTCTTCGCTTGCTTATATTTTTACTACTGTTCCTATTGTTCTTAACATCTGACCTCGAGCCTGTTCTTAATAGAGGTCGACATATTGCTACAATATTAGTTTGATTTATTTTTATCGTTCAATTCATTTATTTAATTCGTTATTTGTCAATTGGTATTGAATCAAATCACATATGCTTAAAAGCACTATACAAATTTAATTGATACCCGTATTTCAAGATAAACAATATGAATAAGATACGTGTACATCCTAACCTTCTCAAACCCTGCTCGAGAGATCACATAGGATACGTTAGTTTTGTTACTTTCTCTCAAGCCGGCAGATAAATGTCGTAGGATTGTTGAATATTTGGTCCTTAATAAGGTGAGATCTCACGTTCAAACTTTGGAAACCAAGAATTTTTCGCGACGTTAAATTAGTTAAATCGCTAGACTTACCAGATGATTAAATCAAAAAGAGGAACGAAAATCTCAAGCGTAGACATATAAAAAATTAAACTTTAGACATATAAGAAGTGATATGTAATATTCGATTTCACCTGAATTTGCTATACATACAATTAAACTATCTGATTTAATTTAATGTAAATTCTGACTATGCGTAAGTATTTGTAGAGCGTAAGGGTGTACGTATATCGGGTTGGTTCGAATTTTTAAATTATCAAAACAAACTAATGTTGTCAGAATTTTAAATTTATAAACCAAACCAACAAACTCGGGTTTTTCAATCTCGATGTTTCTCAAGTTTTTCAGTTTTTTCGGGTTTTAGAATTTTTTTTCCCGGTATAGTCTTCTTAGCATAAGATATGTAACTTGTGCTCCAAATATTTCTTAAATCCTAGTAAAATATAACTATATAATGTGTTTTCCAAGAAACTAACACAATAATATGAGATAAGTCGTAGCATTATACTAAAACATTCAATAACAAAGATAAACTAATAAAATTACATAAAATAAATATTGCTAATTAATAAGCCATAATAAAAATTAACGTAATCTAAAAATACTATATAGGTCATGCTAAAATAAGTATAGCTAATAAGTATTAATATTAATTACATAACTATGCACTAAAGAAAAAGATAAACTAAATTATGCATTTTCATTATATATATCCAACACTATCGTCATTCCTAGTATTGAATTGAATTTCTTTTGTTAGCCCTAGTATTGATTTCTACATTTATGGGCTATAAAATGTATTTATCATCCAAGAATGTTAAGTCTAAACTTGAGATAATTATACGTTAAAGATAAAACTGTGAAAAAGTTTAAGAATATTTATAAATTACATTACAATAAATATTTGTATGTATATAAAATATTTTTAACAATTATATAAATACTATCAAGTTAGTTTGGTTTCGATTTGATTTTTTTTAGTTAAAATAAAACCGACCAAATTATGGTCGGGTTTTCTTTTTCAATATCAAACCAAACCACACCAATTTTTGTTTTCCCGGTTTGCCTAAATATATCATTTTGATGCGATTTATCTGTTTTTTTTTTTGTATTCCCGTAGTAGTATGTGAACTCACCTCAAGAAAAGTAGGGAGTCTACAAAAGGAAATGAAAAAAGAAAAAGTTAAACAAGAATATCCTTTAATATGTGTTAGGGTTGTTTTGGTAAGTTCACTTGCAGCAACTAGTTCCTATTTTTATCACCCTCACATGAAACCTGTTGCCTCTTCTTCCTTTCAAAACACCATCTCTCTCTCTCTCCTCCATATTTCTCTCTCTATATGTATACCTGAAATCATACAACTCTTAAGCAAAAAAATGCTTCCCAATAGTCAGAATTCATCTTATTTACTCCAAAGAATCAATTCCAACACATCAGCCAATTGTAAACAACCCCACCAACTACAGCGCCACACACCAATACCATGCACCACTCAGGTACCAGATTCCGTCGTTAAATACCATACACATCTAGTGGGACCCAACCAGTGTTGCTCCGCCGTGATCCAAAGAATATCAGCCCCCGTATCCACCGTATGGTCCGTCGTCCGCCGGTTTGACAACCCACAAGCATACAAGCACTTCGTCAAGAGCTGCCACCTCATTGACGGTGACGGTAACGTCGGTACTCTCCGTGAAGTCCGCGTTATCTCCGGGCTGCCGGCTGTAAACAGCACGGAGAGGTTAGAAATTCTTGACGAGGAGCGCCACGTCATTAGTTTCAGCGTGGTCGGTGGGGACCACCGACTCGCGAATTATCGGTCTGTTACTACTTTACACCCTGAACCTTCAGCCAATGGGACAAGGACTATTGTCGTGGAATCGTACGTTGTGGATGTTCCAATGGGTAATACTAGGGATGAAACATGTGTTTTTGTTGATACTATTGTTAAATGTAACCTTCAATCGTTAGCGCAGATCGCTGAGAATTTGAGCAGAAGAAAAGCCCCGTAAGCAGACGCGAATCTGGACGTAATCGAGCTCCAACCAATACAAGATGGAAAACCAAAAAAAAAAAACGATCTACTGATCGATAAATGATACATGTGATAATATGATGTATCAAAACCAATGAAGTTTTTTGGGGGGTACGATGGTTTGAAAAATCATTGCACCTTTTACCTGTTCTTCATCGATCTTCAGGTTGTCATCACTTGTTGAAGATAAGTTCGATCTGGTTAAAAAACTTGTTTTGCTGAATTAATTTCTTTCTGTGATTGTTTTTCTTTGTTTCTTTAATATTGGTAGGTTCTTTACTTCACTGTTACTGCTACGTTTTCTTTATCAGCAATTTGTCAAAAATAAGAATTTCAGTTCAAATTTCTGATATCATTCAACGAAGGATATATCAGCAAGATATCAATATTGCAATGAAATACTAAAACGTACTAGTATATGTATTAGTTGCCTGTACCGTAATAAACCCTATTAAGGGTATGTGCTATAAAGAAGGTATAGTATATTATTTGGTTCATATCGGATAGAATGTTCATTAGCTATGTACTGATCATATTCATGAACCCTAAAGGCACATCAACGGTATCAGTTATATATCATTTTTTTTAAAATCATTTCTTCTTCATCGTTAAATTGTTTTAAAAAAAATTTGGTAACTGAAGCAAGAGAATCAATAATAACATCTATGTCAACGTGCATTGTAACTATTTACGAATTATATCAGTTTTTTCTCTTCATAAGTTAATACCAATAACTGAAAATATGATAAACTAGTGGTCGTAAATTAGTAATACAAGACAGGTAAGGACAGAAGAATCATGATTCATGACGATGGTAAGTAAATGTGCAACAAAGAAATTGTCCAGTTGAGGTGCATATATATATATATATATGGTTGTAGTTGCCTCGAGGGTGAGCGTTGCATCACAAATCACTTTATGATTTTTATTTAGTGAATGCAAAGGTCATCCTTTCTCGAAAAAAGGACATACCGGTGTACTAAACTCTCGCTATACACGGAATTCAGAAAAGCATCAAATTTCTGCAAGGTATTATTTTGACGGTTTGAACCTACATAAACAAATTTAAAAAGAAAAAAAAAGTAAAAGTATATCACAAACAAATTTTTTGAGAGATGAAAATAAATAAGCTAGAACTAGTATAATAGAGACAAGTTGATGGGAATCAAAGTGTAGGCAGGGAGCTAGTTTTTTCAAATACACGAAACCTTTGTTTAAATTTTGTATTTGTTTTAAAAATTATTTGAATTATGCATAAATTATTAATTTAGAATCTAATAATTTTAAAAAAATTAAAATAGTGAACCCATAAATTTTAAATATGATTCCAACTTTGAATGCATACAGTACACGCTGGAGGGGGGGGGGGTTATGAAATAGAGACCAATTAGCTGACATATATCAATCAGTAAAGAAAATGGCAAGTTGCAAATTTTCAATAGTCATATCAGAATAGTTTACTGTTATAATAAAGGGAAAGAGAGAGATGCAAGTTGCAGGCTTGCTTTGCTTGCCTTTCTACTTATCTTCTCGCTTTGAGTATTGAATATAAAAAATTATGCAAGTTGTAGATGCAACTTGCTGTACTATTTAATGATCCCCGTGCTTCTTGTCTACTTATTATTATCAATGTCTTCACGCCAATCTCATCCTATAAATCTATTCTTTCTTTTTTCTTTTCAAATATATATTCTTTCCAAAAATAATTGTAATAATATACTTCTTAGGTTTCAATTTAAATGACACACTTTCATTCTTTGCGTTTGGACATAAGAATCGTAAAATTTCAACAACAAAAAAAAAATTTCAAGTGAAAATGGTATTTGAAAATTAGAGTTGTGTTTGAACATAAATATTATTTTGGATTTTTTTGAAATTTTGTGAGTGATTTGAGTGAAATTTTTGAAAAATAGCATTTAGGAATTTTTAAAATTTTCGAAAAATTTCAAAATTCATCTTCAAGTGAAAATTGAAAATTCATGAACAAATGTTGATTTCGAAAAAAAATTAAAATTTTTTCGAAAATAAGTGATTCTTTTTCATGCCCAAAGGGACTCTTAGTTGAACGTTTAAAAAAGAATGACACAATTTTATATTTAGAAACCATTTAACTTTAATGAGAAGCTTTTAAAGTTACGAAAATATCACGGCTTCACAAATCTTTTGCTCCTTAAGCTTTTAGTACCATTTGTTTCGAAAGTCTTTTTCTTCTTTTCTCTTAAACTTTGTGTCAAATCAAATTATATTGTCTAAATTGAAATAACGGACGGGTAACAATTTGAAGTATAAAAATGTTTTCATGACTTAGCACCAAGGGTTTTAGTATACTGATCAATAAAATGGGTCGAGAACCATGAAAAACCAGGTTCAAATTTCAGCGGAGGTTTAAAATCCTATACCCTGTGCTGGTTGTAGCAAACCTCATGAAATTAGTCAACATACAAGCTGCACGCCAAGCTTATAAAAAAAAGTATTTTTTCATGACTTATTTTTTATATATTGCGGATCTCTTATCTATAAAAGTTACATTTCCTAATCCTTTTCATATCGTGTAAAACTACAGTTAAAATATTTACATTAGGAGTTCAAATTCACGCAAAAAATTAGGTGCATTGATTATTGTTGCTCTCTGACGCACACACAAATATATGTGATCGGCAAATAATATAGGATTATAAGTCCAGATATTGTACTCACAGGGACTTGTGATTAACTATCAACTAAATTAAACCTAATAATTAATCTATTCAAGCGATTCCTAAAGTATGAATATTTAACTACGACTAATCTAGAGTAGAAAACTAAGAAATTAAAAAAATAAGTTGACGAAATTAGACATGAATTCAATGGGAGTCAATATTCTAGAGCTATGGGTTAGCTAACAATCCCGTTGAGTCTTCCACTTAAATCGTCTAATTAATTTTTCTGATTAATTGGTTGACAGGGTTAATATTACTCGTAGACTTCTCCCGAAGTACTACTCATTTATTCAAGCTAATCTAACGCCTATATTCCTATGGAATTAGAATTAACAAGAACGCATTAATAATTCCTGTATAGTAACCAAGCAAGACGATTAGGTATATTCCTATCTTAACCGCAAAGTCGTCCNCCAATATGATAAATTAATAAGAACAATTCAAGCTTCGAACTACAATGTTCATGTAGCACCCAAAACTCTAGAACTAATAAGCTATGAGATTAAAAGAAAAGAGGAGAAGAAAAACTAGTTGAAAGCCTCCCCCAAGTGTGATGTTCTTGCCTCCGGTCCCAAAACTCCCTTCAAAGTGGCGTTTTGGGTCTATCTATATGTTTAGGACAAGACATAAACGTGTAGGTCAAATCCTAGTCAAGCCGGGAAACAAATAAAGTCTTCAAACTCGGACTGGACATGGCTTTTGGCTGGCCTCGCCATGCTAAAGCCTGGTTCAGCCTGGCCTTTGGCTGGCCTCTCCTTTTCTCTTTTTTCGAGCATACTTTTCACGTTTAATTATCTCTTTTGCTCTACTTTCATCTCCAATTTACCCACACATAAAATAGACTCCATTACGCGTAAATAAAATGTAATTTATCATTAAAACATGTAAAATGCAATGCAAATAATGTACGAAACTATGTAATTATAGCCTCACATCAATACCCCACACTTAAACATTGCTCGTCCTTGAGCAATCAAACTACACTTATAGACACAACCTATTAAGCGATTCCCTTAATTCATTATACCAAGAATCTTTAAAATAGACTAAGCACAAGGGTATAACATCTTCACCTCAAGATTTGACTCACAAGTACCATGCATTATTACATAATTCACTCACTTACTCTAACATATAGTACCTTTCCTTCATGAATCAAGTGCCCTCACACAATAAAAGAGGGTATTCCAACACGCAATAAAATTTAAGAACAAATTAGGAACTTAATATAGAAAGAATTTACTCTCTCTCAAAAATAACATTCATATGCTACAAAAGATGCACCATAGGCTTGCCCGTAGTGTACTACTCTACTAATTGAGCTCATTCAGTCTAGGATCAAGTAGGACTTTCATTGGTTGTAATGTAGGCTGCGAGTCGAGTAGGATACATTTGGATATGAGTGACTACACCTCCCTAAGAACTTTAATACATATACTTTAACATTCAAACTCCATACTTATGTCAAAAGAAAACTCCACCTTCACATCAATGTACATTAACTCCATATTTCTTTAAGCATAATTACATCAAGAGTCACCACTATCACGGAATACTTTTCACATCAATACAACTATTTTTTTTCTTCTTTTTCAATTCAAGTGGCTCTTACTTTTTTTTTCTTCAAAACAATTCACATTTCCCCTTATTTCATTAGTTCCACTCAAAAGCCAAACCAACCACCCCACACTTTAAGTTTTACAAGGTTCATAACAATTCAAGTGCTCATAAGAGGTGAAAAGGTTCAAATAAATGGTTAATTCAAACAAATGGTAAGGCTTGTAATGTTGTTGCCAAAGAAACAGAATTACAGGCTCAACGGGGTTAACTACGATACATAGCATTTAGGTCAGTAAACTGTATATATTTGGCTCAACAAAGAAACGCCTATATCACTTCCAAGACTGAACAAAACTACTAGTTCGTTTTGCAAACACACGGGGCAAGTTCTAGACATCAAATGCAATGCATGTAATAACATACAAACCTCACACACACATGGCACATAACTCACTCAGGATTGGACTCATCAAGACACTCTAGTCAAAACAGTTAAACAAATTTAAGATTATACAATTTAAGGTACTTATACAAGAGTCAAAAATTGAGTCTAAGCGTCACAACCAAAGTACTCACTATTCTCAAGGCATAACAAAGTCAAGAGATATTGCTTCAATTCAATGCATATCAAAATGGCTCCTCTCCTAAAAAAAATAAAACTACCTACACCCGGTTCAAACAAAACCTTTGAAAAAGAATCGCGGCACAAAGAAAAACAAAGGAGAAATTACTACATTGCCTACAAAGAAAATATTTTTGTCCTTTTTCTTTAGACTTAAATCCCTAAAGAAAACTGTCTAGGAGATCCATCGTCAGGAGAAGTCTCATTTTTCTACTTTTTTTTTCAATTTTTTTTTTGATAAATTTTTTTATAGCTACTAAAATACTACACAACTAAAAAAAATAAAAATAAGAAGTTAAACTTTTTCTAACATACTACTAATAATTATCTAGAGAATTCTCCCACCCCACACTTAAAAGAGTGCAATGTCCCCAATGCACAAATAAAGCAAAACAATAACAAAGGTGGACAAGAAACTCCCTGAAAGGCCAAAGGCCGAAGATAGCGGCTCACGGGTACTCAGACTTCCCCCAGGCACGATCCTTTGTGTGGCACCCCACACTTAGTTCTCACCATCTAACTCGCATTTGCACTCTTCCAATGGCTTTGCTTCCTATTCTTATAATCCTACAAAACGAAAATAATATACTACAACAATAATAAGAAAAGATAAAAATAAAAGAAAATAATAAAGATGGGTTGCCTCCCAACAAGCGCTTGATTTAATGTCGTGGCACGACTTACACTACGTCATCACTTTTCCTTCAACTTTGAGAATATAAATTGCGCCTCCAATTTGCGTCAAGTTTCCTATCACGTTCCTGGGGCGGTGGTGTAAAGATAAAGGAACCAAACAATAGGTATCGCATCTTGCACTTCTTGGCCTTTAAGTGAGGGATGTCATTTTGTCTCCTTGGCATCACAAATTTCAGAATATATGCACTTTGTTCCTCATCCATTGACTCCTCCATATGCTCAAATGGATCAATTCTCGTGTTACCAACCAAGCACAATGTTGAAAAATGGTTATAATGAGGTCTAATACGCTCCAACTCCAAAATTGCATTATTTTTGACATTCTCTATTTTGCACTTTTCGTCAACATGGGCATTATTAAAAATATTTTGGTCGAATAGTGGAAATTCCTCTTTTCGCTCCACAAGCTGGCCACTATCCACAAAAATTAGTTGTAGGGCATCAGACGCCTCAACCTTTTTGTCACGGCCCAAATCCCAATTTAGGTCGCGATGGCGCCCAACTTCGATGTCAGGCAAGCCAACTTTAATTTACTAGTGATCCCTTTTTAATTTATAAAGCAATTCACCATACTTAAGAGGTTTTTCTTTCAAAAATATAAATTTGAAGTAAATTAGTGACTTAAACGACCAAAGTGAGCAATAAATATAGTAATCACCACCATCATTACAACCCAAAAGAATAGAATATCCACTACGTGGGCATGCCAGGAACTGGCGTCACAGGTTTACGGGCATCTAATAGAAACTAATATCCAAAACAAAGTACAAGTTTGCCCTACTGTCTGAAGAAATAATACATACATAATAACAAAAAGAGGAACTCCAAGGTGCTGCCAGAGATAAGCGTCAAGGAAAACAACTCACCGAGAAGTCCACGCCCACTATACGTCAGGGACGAGCGCCGGATGAATAGCCACATGCACCTGCCTCAGAACCTGTACAATTAAGTACATAACCGTAGCATGAGTACATAAAAAAATATGTACCCAGTGAGTATCCCGTCTAATCTCGAAGAAGTAGTGACGAGAGGTAAACGTGATACTTACTAGGGTCAAATTTTAAATAACATAATTGTATAAGGGCTAGGCAAGAATAACAGTCGTAGTAATCATAAAGACATAAAATATCAATATAATGGTAATTACCTTTGCATGTCAGTTTCACTAGCATATAATATACTAAATTCCCTTTACACATGAAACAATTTATACAATTACAACAAAACTCCCAATAAGTTATATAGCACATAGAATGCCGAAAGCGTACGACCGAAGCGTCGCGAAAATAAATGTGCACTGCCGAGGGTCGAACGGCTAGAACCATAGATGCATCTATTACCCCGCTCGCGAGTCGAACATGCGACGCGGTTGATATAATAGTAGGGCTATTCCGCTCACGAATCATACATGTGACGCGGGTGCCGCATACGACATAAAATTATCAATATTTAGGGAATTAACAGATATTATACTTTAAAGCAAGAGCTTAAGCAATATAATATGGAACATAACTTCCAAATATTCTCATGCCAACTCCAGGATAATAAGCAACTCAAAATGCATTTAGGAACACATGTAAGGCACATATAAGCATGTTTGTGAGTCCTAGAACTACCCAACATAACATAGTAGTAGCTACGCACAGACTCTCATCACTTCGTGCGTGCGTAGCCCCCACAAATAAGGACATGCAGTTATTTATAATCACTTATAGGGAGAATTCCCTCTTACAAGGTTAGAAAGGAGACTCACCTTGTGTCGAACCTACTCTCCGGGTCAAGAACGTGCCCGAAACTCCAAACTCGTCACCCAAGGACTCGAAACTAGCCAAATGTTACATAAATACATCAATTTATGCTCAAAAGTATGGAAAATCCCTATTTAGTTAACCAATTTAGCCTACTTTGCAATATCTCAAAATACATCCCCGGGCCCACGTGCTCAGATTTCGGAAATTTTTGAAGAAAACACTTACACATAACCTAAGGATCGTTAATATATAGTTTTTGTATGATTCCATGGCAAATTTCTTGGTAATTTTCCCAATTTTCACAAAACCTAGGTTTTTACTCTAACCCATGATCTTCCACTAATTATGTGTTAATCTACGTAAAAATTCAAGTATTCAACTTAAATTATAATGAAAATCACATACCTCTCAGTTGCTAGGTGAAATCTCTTCTTTGAAAGCTCCCAAAATCGCCACAAGTGAAGAAAAATGGCTAAAATGGGACTAAATCCCGTTTAAATCTAGCACTGCCCAGCTGCCCCTTGTGTGCGATCGCAGCTGGGGCAGTGCAATCGCACAAGTCAACTGCCAAGACCCCTGAAAAGTCTACTGTGCGATCGCACAAGGAGACTTGCGATCCCGGAGAGTAAATGGGCCAGTCCTGTGCGATCGCGGGGGAGGGAGTGCAAACGTAAAGAACAAAACTGGGCCAGGCCATAAATCACCCCTATGCGAACGCAGACAAGTCCATTCGATCGCACAGGGCATCTTCCCACACCCTGCCAACTCCTTCTATGCGATCGCATCATTGCACCTGCGATCGCACTGAAGGAAACCAGTCAGTAAAAATCTGGTTTTTTGAATTTAACTCCGAGGTTCGAAACTCAACCGAGCCCCTCGGGACCCCCTCCAAAGGCACTGGCAGGTCTGTATTCATGATACGGACTCGCTCGAATTTCCAAAACGTGAAAGACAACAACGAAACTATGAATTCGACTCCAAAACCAAAATTGAATCAAACTTTGAACTTAAAGTTCTAGAATTCACTTTCAATGCGCCGAACCGACCTATACTACTCGGAATGACCCAAATTTTGCAAGCAAGTCATAAATGACATAACGGAACTATTCCCGGTCTTGAAATTCTGTTCGGACTTCGGTAACACAAAAACACGTTTCAAACCAAATTTCAAACTAAAGGAAACTCTAATTTCGATATTGGACGTCGAAATACCCCTGGGTCATCCAAAACCCATTCCGAACATACGCCCAAGTCCAAAATCATCATACGAAGCTACCGGAACTGTCGAAACTCGATTCCGAGGTCGTTTACTAAAAATGTTGATCGAAGTCAAACTTTGGCCTTAAATACCAACCTTAAGGAACCAAGTGTTCCTATACCGCTCTAAATACTTTCGAATCCCGAACCACCCGTCCCCGCAAGTCATAAATCATAATAAGACGCTACAGGAAGTCTCATTTAGGGGAACAGGGTCATGATACGCAAAACGACCGGTCGGGTCGTTACACTTTTTATTCAGTTGACCCTGCCGGTCATGGATATCTGAGCCAAATTGGTCTATCTCTTGTCTGAGCTCTTCCTTCTATAAGTTGTTCTGTCATATTTGAAAGACCGTCACAGAGAGACTCATGAAATTTTATTAGCTGAGATTGTTCCTCTAGCCAAGATTGGATCAATATATCTTCTTTTTCAAAATTATCTTCTTGTGGGAACTCGCTCTCTTCGTCGAGTTGAGGTTCTTCTTGGAAATCGGCCATTAATTCGTCCACTCTAGTCTGGAATATTTTGATCGCTAAAGCGTCAAAAACGTGTTGATCATCCACTTGCCTCATCATGTCCATAATACGCTCAACCCATTCCATATCCTTCACTTCCTTGCTCCTGTCAAACTCATAAACATTATTAAAAAAATTATAATAAGAGCTCTGAGGATAACAAGAATTAGAACAACCATCCCAGTGGCTACCTTGACCACCACACACATTACAAATATTCCACTCATAAGATTGAGATTCACTATTTTGCTACAAGTGTGGTCCTCCACAATATAGACAAGGATCGTCATAATAAGAATAACCAATATTTGACCAATTCTCACTCCAAGATTCCATGTAAACAAAGATAATAAAAGATTAAACTAAGATAAAATAAAAAATGAAAACTTGAATAGACAAAAAGCAAAAATTCAATCTAGTAAATAGATAATTTCTAAGTCCCCGGAAACGGCACCAAAAACTTGTTGCTCCCTAACGCACACGCAAGTATACTGGTCGACAAGTAATATAGGATTGTAAGTCCAAATATCATACCCACAGGAACTTGTGATTAACTATCAACTAAATTAAACCCAAACAATTAATCTACTCAAGCGATTCCTAAAGTATGAATATTTAACTACGGCTAATCTAGAGTAGCAAACTAAGAAATTAAAGAAACAAGTTGGTGAAATTAGACACGAATTCAATTGGAGCCAATATTCTAGAGTTATGGGTTATCTAACAATCCCGTTGAGTCTTCGACTTAAATCATCTAATTAATTTATCTATTTGATTGGTTGACAGGGTTAATATTACTCGTAGACTTCTCCCGAAGTAATACTCGTCTATTCAAGCTAATCTAACGCCTATATTCCTATGGAATTAGAATTAACAAGAACGCATTAATAATTCCTGTATAGTAACCAAGCAAGGTGATTAGGTATATTCCTTTCCTAACCGCAAATCCGCCACCCCTTAGAGTTAAAATCTTGCTCTACTCAATCTTATATGCAATCTAGAATTCCCTCTCCCCAGTTCAATTCTAGATTCGTTGTAAGTATTCAATTGATGATCAAGCAATCAAATAATGAAGCGCAACAACAACAAAAACAACAAACCCAGTTTGATCCCAACAGGTGGGGTCTGGGGAGGGTAGTCTGTACGCAGACCTTACCCCTACCTAATGCAGGTAGAGGTTGTTTCCAGTAGATCCTCGGCTCAATAAGGGCGAGAAGAAGAAGAGGAAATCAAGGAAGGAATAAAGATGGAAGAGAAAAGAAAAGGGAGAGATAAAGGATAAGTAGTACCAAATAATAGCAACAGGGAATACAATAACTGAGGCGAAAAAACCACATAACGTAATAAAAATCTAAGAATATGAAGGGACATGCATGCTACTAAGACTATCGGTGAACAGCTATAAACTACCAACTAACCTTCTACCTTAATCCTCGACCTCCACACCCTCCTATCAACTGTCATGTCCTCAGTGAGCTGAAGCAGCGCCATGTCCTGCCTAATCACCTCTCCCCGGTACTTTTTAGGCCTACCTCGAGCTTTTCTCAAACTCTCCATGACCAACCTCTCACACCTTCTGACAGGAGAATCAATTCTCCTTCTCTTAACATGTCCGAACCATCTCAGCCTCGACTCCCGCATCTTGTCCTCCACGGAGGTTACTCCCACTCTGTCCCGGATACCTTCATTCTTAATCCTCTCTCTCGTGGTACACCTATACATCCATATCAACATCCTCATCTCTGTTACTTTCATCTTCTGCACGTGGGAGTTCTTGACTGGCCAACACTCAGACCCATACACCATAGCCGGTCGAACCACCACTCGATAAAACTTACCCTTAAGTCTTAGCGGCACATTCCTATCACATAAAACACCAGAAGTGACCCTGCACTTCATCCATCCCGCTCTGATGCAATGTGCGACATCTTCGTCAATCTCTCTGTTAGCCTGGATAATAGATCCGATACTTAAAACTCGCTCTCTTGGAGATAACTTGATCATCAAGCTTAACCTCTACGTCTACATCATGAGTCCCTTCACTGAATTTGCATTCCAAGTATTCTGTTTTGGTTCTACTCAGTTTGAAACCTTTAGACTCCAAGGTTTGTCTCCAAACCTCCAACCTCGCGTTAACTCTGCTATGCGTCTCGTTAATCAACACTATATCATCAGCAAATAACATGCACCAAGGAACCTCCCCTTAGATGTGATGCGATAGTACATCCATCGCCAATGCAAATAAAAATGGGCTAAGAGCCGATCCCTGGTGCAACCCCATCACCACAGGGAAATGCTCCGAGTCACCACCAAAAGTCCCGTAATCCGCCTATAGTACCTAAAGTCCCGCCGGCTCTCGGAGTTCTCCAACTCACCCAGCACAATGCGTCTATCCCCCTCCTCATTCAACAGTTTATGAAAGTATGTCTTACATCTTCTCCTAATGAGTGCCTCGTCCATCAACACTTTTCCATCATCTTCCTTGATGCACTTTACTTGGTCTAAGTCGCGGGCTTTCCTCTCTCTCACCTTGGCCAACCGGTACAACCTCTAGTCCCCGCCTTTTCCCTCGAGCTCCTCGTACAAATGAGAAAATGCCGCGTTCTTAGCCATCGTAACTTCTAACTTTTCCTCTTTCTTTGCCTTCTTGTAACACTCCCGATAAGTCCTTTTTTCCTCCTCGTTCGTACTCTCTAATAGATTCAAATAAGAAGTTTTCTTAGCTTCCACTTTACCTTAAACATCTCCATTCCCGCCAGTCCTCTTTATGGCCCCCAGGAGAGCCCTTCGTGACCCTAAGACCTCTCTAGCAGCTACCCTAATGCAATCTGCAGTCGTGAACCACATATTAGACGCGTCCCCCATACTCATCCAGGCCCTCATAGCCAACAACTTCTCCCCTAACTCTTGAGCTTTGTCCTTGGTCAAGTTACCCCATTTGATCTTAGGTTGCCTGCACCCCGCCCTCTTCTTCCTACTCCTCTTGATCTCCATTTCCATAACTAGGAGCCTATGTAGAGTCGTGAGGTGCTCACTTGGGATGACTTTGAAGTCAGTGCACAGACCTTTATCGCCTTTCCTGCAGAGAAGGTAATCAATCTGAGTCTTGCCCATTGAATTTCTGAAAATGATCAGGTGCTCTTCCCTCTTCGGAAAACTCGAGTTAGCTATAACCAAATCAAAAGCTCTAGCAAAATCCAACAGTGAATTACCTCCCTCATTCCTATCCCCATAACCGTATCCACCATGCACATCATCATAACCCCTAGCACTAGCCCCAATATGACCATTGAAATCTCCGCCAATGAACAACTTCTCTGTGTGTGGGATACTACGCACAATCTCGTCCAAATCCTCCCAGAATTGCTTCTTGACTTCCTGGTCCAAACCTACCTGAGGAGATCCAAATAATTAAGCGCAAGATTGAATAAATAAACCAATATGATAAATTAATAAGAACAAGTCAAGCTTCGTACTGCAACGTTGCACCCAAAACTCTAGAACTAATAAACTATGATATTAAAAGAAAAGAAGAGAAGAAAAACTAGTTGAAAGCCTCCCCCAAGCGTGATGTTCTTGCGTCCAGCCCCAAAACTCCCTTCAAAGTGGCGTTTTTGGGCCTATTTATATATTTAGGACAAGACCTAAACGAGTAGGTCAAATCCTAGTCAAGCCGGGAAACAAATAAAGTCTTCAAAACTCGGAATGGACCTGGCCTTTGGCTGGCCTCGCCAGGCTAAAGCCTGGTTCAACCTGGCCTTTGGCTAGCCTCGCCAGGCTAAAGCCTGGTTGAGCTGGCTTTTGCCTTACCTCTCCTTTTCACTGTTCTCGCGCACACTTTCCATGTTTAGTATCCCTTTTGCTCGACTTTCATCTCCAATTCACCTACACATAAAATATACTCCATTACGCGCAAATAAAGTATAATTTAACATTAAAGCATGTAAAATGCAAGGCAAATAATATACGAAACTATTATAGCCCCACATCAATTATCGTACATCGAACTCCCTTGTTCCTTTAGTCATTTGGTAGGGTGTACAAGAGTAGTGTTGAATAAGACGTACCAGTAATGTAGAGATTATTTCTTATCTATTGTTAAATTAAAATTCATTATATAATTTTTAAAAAAATTATTTGTTTACAGAAATACCTTCCATATTCTTTAGTTTTAAGGGACTTTAAGTATAATTTTTCCTTTAACCATGTATTAATAGCCGTGGTATTACTAACACCATAATTTACTATGCATTAGTTAAACATAGGATAGCCAAAACATAACACCGCTTTCCTTTCGGAGCTTCATACCAAGAGCCTTTCCCAATTTGTATTATACTTCATCTAACTGAATTTATTTTATACTTTTTGTTTATCGAGCCATCAATTGGATCAGTTTTTAACATTAAATTAGATGAGACTATTTAAAAATTATAATACGAAAGCGTAGATTTTCATTATAATAATTAAATTTGTTAATCGGACATCAAGAATACCTCCATTAAAATTTGTCAATAGCTGGAATATAATTGCACCAATTACCCCTGAACACTCGAATTCGTCATGCACATAAATACCTTAATTTTTTTTTTTTTTTTTGCTAAAACAATAATAACATAATAAAGAAAAGAAGACGAACTTATCAGATAGGGTACATGGGATCTGAAAGTGACATAACAACTGCAACTGAAAATTGACCCACGAGCAGCCTAGTTGAAGATTTATACTTTTGCCACTACAGAATGTGCAATTCATGTAAATAAGTGGAGGAATAAGATTTTTTTAAGTTAATAATAAGTTGACGAAGTAGCAATAAACTTGGAAGGACGGAATCAAGATTTTCCTTTGAGGTAAAAATACAAGAAAAGAAAATTAAGAAAAAATTTGTAGACCCAAAAGTTTGTAAATATTCAAATTTTACAACCAACATAATTTCCTGGAATTTCAGTTGTGGAATTTGAAGTTTAAGAATAATGACTACTATTTCAAAGACAGAGTCAAATAGTGATATTTCTGCATGTGAATATGTCATGGCCCAGTATACATAGATTGTACACTATAGTATATGTTAGAGATATAATAAATATGCCCTAACTCCAGTCTCATAATGATTTGAACATATTTTTGTGAACATTATTTGATATAAAATATATGACATTTAATATTTTATTATTATAGTTATTATTAATTATTTGATTAATTTAATAAGATCCTTGATTAAATTTTGAGACTTACCATCGTGATGTAGATCATGATAATAAGAGTGAAGTTTCTTATAATTTAATCTAAATTTGTTCTTGATCGTAGGATTATTAATTTGGACGTTAGTAATCCGGCTAAATCAATATTTATGTGATCGTCTTTATGGGATAAAGATTAGTTGATCTCATTAACTAAATCACATAAATAGATGATACATATAGAGATATGATCATTGAACCGACTCATTGGATAATTACTAATGGTTAGAATTACCATAAACTGTCAATAGGATATTCTCTTGAAGAATGTGATGTGAGGGTTTTCTTTGACCTGGGATCGTCATAATAATTGACAAGTTATTTATTGTGCTTTGATACTAGACACCTATGGCCCTAGGGCGATAGTTGAAAGGATATTGGGTACGATTAAATACTTGTAGGATTAGTGATTGATCAAGATGAAATCTGTCGACTCTTGGTAATGAGTTTAAGCTCCCTGTTGTCATGAATTATAAACGACCAGACTAAGACCTTGGCCAGGGCAATTGAATGAAAGAGGAAAAGAGTTTTTAGGTCATTCAATGGTCGATTATATTTGACATGAACATAGTTGGTCGCCTATTAGGATTTGACAGTTGAACCATATCCTAGGGTGACCTAGAGCTATAAGGACAGAAGGAATTACTACATTATTCTTCTACTGGTTCTTGAGAGTAAATTGTATACTTCATTCTATCTGGGCGTTAAGGAGTGTTGCTAGCTCCACACTTGATTAGTATATTGATGTGATCAATTTACTACCGGCTTAGTATTGAACCTATGGGATCGCACACTAACGAGTGTTCTGATCTTTGCTAAAGGATTAATTACTTTACTATTTGATAATTAAATTAAAGAATTTAATTAGTCAAATAAATTTAGTTATTAGTCCAAATGAAATATTATTATATTCTTTGCTAGCACAGATGATATAATTAATATTGTGAACGAATTGAAGTTTTCTATTTGAAATATAAATTGAATTATATCTCTTGATTGAAATATATATATATATATATATATATATATATATATATATATATATATATATATATATATATATATATATATANTTATGTTAAAGTCCATAATTGGACGAGTCGGCTACAAAAACCCATTGAGAATGAGATTTGAATTCTATAGTAAAGTACTAATAAGGATTTTATAATCCAATTTGGTATTGGACTTCATGGTAAGTCCATTAAGAACGGCAGTAACGAAATATCCATAGAAAAATTTCATAAAAGTTAATTTGTGGAATTAAAACTTCTTACCCTAAGTAAGGAGTTACCTCAATCAAATAGAAAAAAAGTTTATAGGTAATGCTATATAAAGGTTGATGGAGAAAATTTGTTGTATCAATTATTGAGAAGAAAATCACTTTGTGAAAGTGAGAGTGCAATACAAAGTCAAGAGAGAAAATACAATTACAGAAAAAGTGTTTCTTGTTCTTCTAATTTGAGGTGAGATTTTTGGGAGAAATTTCAGCACAAGTTTTTTAGTTCAATTTGTTTGTGGGTTTCATTGATCAAAGAGTTGATAGCAAGGATCGGTCTCGGTGTGGATACACATATAGTCTTTGCACTATCGAAGAAATTTTGAAACGAGACTCTCTTCACCAGGTACGTGTTAGATCCGATCTTTGACAAGTCAATAAATTTAAAATATGAAAAGTTCTGCCTAGGATTGTTATTATCTTCTGCTGCGTGTTACAAACATCTATATGCAATCTATCAGTGGTATCAGGGCCGTGGTTTATTGTGTCTAAAATTTATTTACGAAATATTTTAAGATTATATTTGAAGAGTTCAAACCATATTACATATGTCTTGTGCAATAGTCAAATTGTTTGAATGCATATGGATTGATATAATTTTATTGTGAACAAAATAATATATACATATAAGTTAAACTATTGAGATAGTTCGCAACTTGTTTTTAAAATTTTTGTATTAGATATGACGTGTATCTATATTAGGTTATTGGATTCTATTGTTATTTTAATTGTTATTAGTTCATGAGATGTCAATTAATAATAGTTTTCTGGCATGAATTATTTTTATGTGATATAAGATAAAACATGTTAGAAGGTGTTGAATTTCATTTTTATTGTCACGTGCTTGTTCATTACATAATTTTGAATTATTTATTACATGTGGTGTAAATTAATTTAGGACTAAGCATGTAGACAACTTGAACTAAATTCACATGCTATAAAAGATTTGATCTTTATGTTATTAAAAGCTGTTTTAGTAACAATTCCCTCTTACTAAAATTTGAGTTCTTAAATAATAAATATAGATATTTTATTATAAAACTATCTATCAAAGTAAATAAGTTTATTTATTTCTTGTTTATAAGGTGTCACGACCCAAAATCCATAAGGTCGTGATGGCGTCGGACATCACTGCCAGGCAAGGCAATCTTTAATTAGTTGAAATAGATTCATGTTTCAACATTTTTGAAATAATTGTCTTTAACTTGTTACGTAATAACTAAACAAAATCCGTTAAGTAAATGCAAAAGTTTAATATTCTATTTTTTTTATAAAATACATCCCATACACATCCCAGAACCCGGTGTCACAAGTACATGAGCAATTTCTAAGAATTTTGCAATTTCTACAAAGCTTGTCCGAAATACAAGTGAACAAGGAAGTTAAAATAATGTAATACAATACGAGGGAGACTCCGTCAGCTGCGGATCGCCTCCGGATGATGCAGCTCCCTTAAGTCTCCAAACCAGCCACGTCGCTATGAACGTACCTGTGCAATAAAAATGCATAGCAAATGTAGCATGAGTACGAAAATAACGTGTACTCAGTAAGTCGCCCGCCTAACCTCATAGAGGTAGTGACGAGAGGTCGAATTAGACACTTGCTAGAGGTCAATTTAGTATATTCAAGTGTGACACTAAGCATGATTATCATAGAAAATTTATTAAAAAACATGAATAAATAATATCAACCCTTCCACATTTAACACTTTAACTCTTCGCCATTTCAATAACAATTAATCAAACAAGGGTGATTTAATCAAATAATAAATAATCAACAGGAAGGAACAACTTCTTCCAAAAATTTTAATAACTTTAAATCTCTGTCATTTCAGTTGACAACTTAAAATTTCAGGCCAGTAATCAGGCAAAATCACAACAAATACGCAGTAATATCATGCGCAAGCAATGCCGAGGGTCGAACGGCGTGGACCAACAATAATAATTGTGCACTGCCGAAGGGACGAACGGCTCGAACCATAGATGCATCTAATTTTTCCCGCTCGTGAATCGATCATGCAACGCGGTCAACATAAAAATAATAAGGCTAGCTTGTTCGCGAATCATACATGCGACGCAGGTGCTCAATGTACACATATTCACATAATAATCTGCATTTTTATCAAGAAAGCAGTTACTTAGGAAAATGGTAAAATTCTTCTTAAAGGAACATGAAAAATAGCTTTTAAATCTTTGTTTTGAAACTCATTTGCCAAGTTCAATAATATTAAATAATATAACCTTATCAGGAACACAATTATCCACGGAGGAATCAATTCTCTTTCTAGGTGATTAAGAAAATGAACTCTAGTCTTCTTAGGGATTCAATTCATTGTTTCGATCATATCAGCGGTCTAATATTACCGGCAAGATCACAAGTACAACAAGTAAGGCATGCTAGTGAGTCCTAGACTACCCGGGCATGGCATAATAGTAGCTATGCACGGACTCCCGTCACCTCGTGCGTACGTAGCCCCCATAGATAGTAGCACATACTTAATTAGTTCACCTAGGGGGATAATTCCCCCTCACAAAGTTAGAAAGGAGACTTAGTTCGCTCCGAAATTCCATAACCGGCTTCCAAGCCCTTCCGATGGCTCAAATCGATGCACAACGCCCCAAAACTATCCAAATAACGACAAAACAATGAAAATATACTCTAATATTCGTTAACAATTCAAATTATATAAATTCCCATCTCCGCTTAAGGAATTGACCAAAATGCCATTGGGCCCACGTGCCCCGATTCTGAAATTTCTCGAAGATATACCCTACCCATAGACTTACTAACTCAAATATACAATTTACCCTTAATTTCATGCTCAAATTCGTGGTAGAAATCCAAAATACCATTTCTAGGTTTTCTTTAATATTTTCCCAATTTTTTCACAATTTTTCATGTCTAATCCATGCATATAACTTGTATTTATCTTAAACAAATAAAGAAATTTCTTACCTAGTAATGCTTGACGGAAATACCCTCTTAAAGCTCCTCCAAATCGCCCACACCAAGTGAAGAAATGAAGAAATGGCCAAAATCCAGTTAAAAATAACACACTACCCAGGTGACCCTCTTATGCGATCGCACAACATGCTCTGCGATCGCATAGGCCAACTATGTTGCGTCACCAATTCACTCAGTGCGTTTGCGACACAGCACCTGCGTTCGCACATGCCAAGTCCCAGAAGCCCCTAATCATACACTGTGCGACCGCACATTAAAGATTGCGATCGCACAAGCCATAAGCCTGTGCCCTCAAATTTTCCCTCTATGCGATCGCACAACTACACCTGCGATCGCATAGACCAATGCAGCAGCCCCTAAAATCCTCCTCTGAGCGATTGCATACCTCCAAGTGCGATCTCACATGCCAAAATTCCAGCCCCTCTAATTTCTTCTCCGCGATCGCACGACTAGGACTGCGATCGCATTGCACACTAGATATACCAGCAAATAGCAGCAACAAATCACTCAAAAATGACCCGAAACCACCCCGAAACACACCTGAGGCCCCCCGAGACCCCGTCCAATCACACGACTCAGTCCCATAACATCCCATGAACTTGCTCGAGGCTTCAAATCACATCAAACAACGCCGAAATCATGAATCACACTAAAATTCAAACTTTATGAACTTAGAAATTTCCAACTTCTACATCTGATGCCGAAACCTATCAAATCACGTCCGATTGACCTCAAATTTTGCACACAAGTCATATTCGACATTACGGACCTGCTCCAACTTCCGGAATCGCATTCTGACCTCGATATCAAAATTTCCACTTCCGGTCGGATTTCTCAAAAACCTTCAAATTTCTATCTTTAGCCAAATGACTTCAAAATGACCTACGGACATCGAAATTCACTTCCGGTCGCGTTCCCAACTCCAGAATCACCATACGGAGCTATTACCAGGCTCGGAATCCTAAACGACATCAATAACACTGAAATGATTTACAACCCAAATTTATGAAATTCTTCTAAAATGTTATCTTCCATAATATACGCCGAAACGCTCCCGGGTTATCAAAAACTCGATCCGGACATACGCCCAAGTTCGAAATCATCATACGAACCTGCAGGAACCTTCAAATCCTGATTCGGAGGTCGTTTACTCAAAATTCCAATCTTAGTTGATTCTTCCAACTTACGGCTTCCGAATTGAGAATTTTCTTTCCAAATTAACTCTAAACTTCCCGAAATCAATTCCGACCACGCCCATGGGTCATAATACATGAATCGAAGCTGCTCACGGCCTCAAATCGCTGAACGACGCGTTAGAGCTCAAAACGACCGGTCGGGTCGTTATATTCTCCTCCACTTAAACATATATTCGTCCTCGAACGTTCTAAGAACTGCTATGAAGTTATCAGAAATCACTGTTTAACACCTCGAGAACCTGCTCGTGCTACCACAACCCAGTTGAGCACATTAGCTTGATCAAATTTGAATATATCCTCTTTTATCCATTCCATAAGCTCAGAGTCCAGTTCCAACACTTGAAATTCTATGCCAGGCCTAGTTTCAATATAAGCACCGTATCAACTACCACACGACATACCAGAACATGACTACATACCTTTGCTGAATCAGCAACATGCACCGCATAACTCATCATCTGACCACAATGACACTCCCTGAACCTTAATAGCCAAAATTCCACGAATCTGATGCTCCCAATGCACCTCATGATATATATATACATCCTGCTATAATGCTGGCGATACCACCACAACAGAGGAGATGTGTAGAAATTCATAATCAATTGCCGAGTTAACAAATCATTGAATATCTCCTCTTGACTAGAATCATCACCTCATTACGAACCAAATAATGGTATTTGTTATTTAATATAGTCCGCATAATCTTATCGCGCTGATCCCTGATCCAATAATCTCGTCTCACCCAGTATGAACTGTTCAGACAACAACAGCGTCACATGATACCACATCGCGCCAATAGGCCATAACTCGAACATGATAAATAAGAAATGATTCAGGAAGGGAATATTCAACTCACGCAACTAATATGAACTTTCCTCAGACAATAGGAAGTAAAAAATAAATATAGTAACCTTACTCATCATCACACTGTTGCGGCGTGCAACCCGATCCAAATAACATACTCGTGGCGACGTGCCACCTGATCCATACATAAAATTCACATAAGGAAATATACACGAAGCTGAATTGCTCACTATTACACATTACTGAATATCAGTCACAAGCACGCTAAGTGCATAATAGCATCCTGGGGAGACTGATAAGGCCATATGCTACAAAACTCAAGCACAACTGAGGTGCGATATATATATATATATATATANCAACACATAAGAAATTATCAAGCCGTTTCACAACTCACACGGCACAATCATAAAATTACATGGATTTGACGAAGACGGAACAACACCTGATATTCCAACACCCATCCTTGAGGAGCGCTATACTGAAATGAACACATCTGCCTCACATGAAGCCCATAATCTCATTTAAATCCATTCATACACTTCAAGCTAATTCTGCTTGCAATGAATTAGGCTGATAGCCTTACCTGGGTCCACATTAACCCACTTCCTCTCATAATACGCAAGAACAACCATCATGGCCGGGACAACAACTCACAATCCACAACCAAATGAACTGAATGCCTTCCAGGCATAAATCCTCAAATAAGCAATATTGCACTTCCTTATACTTGGTCTAAATCTTCAACCAATCAGGTGACTACATGTCACACCTATAAAATCTTCCCGTGGTCACTCTCCCACGACCTTCCACGAGGTAAAAAGTCTGCACATCCATAACACCGACCACACTAAGGCCACAAAACACATCAAGAACCCATGACCAGGGTACAAAGCATCTCTCACCGAATATCGATCTCTGGTGACACTGAAGATAACAACATCTTACTTTGAACTTTCAAGTCACTTTTTCTTGCTCATCCGAGCTCATGACATCCTTGTTAACACCGAACCGCAATCTCGATTACTTACTTCCAGTTACATACCGCTTACCGCACCTAACATGCCAATGTGAGATTGCGCAAGAACTCCATCATAACTCTTGAACCACTAACAGGAGAAACACCTCATTATATAGAAACTTCTTACTTACCTCAATTCAGGAGAACAATAACAACACTCAAGTGAATTCTCACAATCACCCAAAATGCAAACCCTTAAGTAGTGGTCTGAACCGCCATAAACCTTCCGGGATCCGCCTACACCTGACAGGCCATAGAACTCAAATGCTCCCAAATCGAATCTATTACGGCGGCCGTCAAACCTCGCACACACTGTGCAAACCACACGCATAACTCAATCATACTGACGAAACTGATCACTGCCGCACATGGGCCATTTCAACCATGGCTAATCAATCTATCTTCTTTTAATCATCTTCAATTTCCTCAGGAATAATAGTAACTTCCTTCAACTCATAACAAACTCAACCCTCACTCATCCGAGTGACCTTGATTCACGAGACCATGCTGCCTAAATCCCGCAACCCGTCTCATACCCTCCTGACAATCTTTTTACAACCCGGAGTTTATTTCTCTCACTCCTCCAATACTATCCTGCATGCTGAAACATATCATAGAACACTCCAACCATCTTCCTTTTTCTCAAAAATTACTCTGCAAAAGCTCGATTCTCGATCATACTGCTGCCTGAAACCCTTAAACGCCACATTCTTAACTTTCGAATTTACTAGGACCGCTATTGAGAGTCACCCACTCTGACTGGCCCCGAATACAATCAACTCCAAGGTTCTTCTAGCACCAAGTGAAGAAAAGAAGAAATGGCCAAAATCCCGTTAAAAATAACACACTACCCAGATGACCCTCCTATCCGATAGCACAACATGATTCGCGATCGCATAGGACAACTATGCTGCCTCACCAATTCACTCAGTGCGTTCGCGACACAACACCTGCGTTCGCACAGGCCAAGTGCCAGAAGCCCCTAATCATACGCTGTGCGACTGCACATTAAAGATTGCGATCGCACAAGCCATAAGCATGTAGCCTCAAATTTTCCCTCTATGCGATCGCACAACTACACCTGCGATCGCATAGACCAATGCAGCGGCCCCCAAAATCCTCCTCTGTGCGATGACATACCTCCAAGTGCGATCGCACATGCCAAAATTCCAGCCCCTCTCAATTCTTCTCCGCGATCGCACGACTAGGACCGAGATCGTATTTCACACTAGATACACCAGCAAACAGCAGCAACAAATCACTCAAAAATGACCCGAAACCACCCCGAAACACACTCGAGGCCCCCTGAGACCCCTTCCAATCACACGACTAAATCCCATAACATCCCACGAACTTGCTCGAGGATTCAAATCACATCAAACAACGCCGAAATTACGAATCGCTCTAAAATTCAAACTTTATGAACTTAGAAATTTCCAACTTCTACATCCGATGCCGAAACCTATCAAATTACGTTCGATTGACCGCAAATTTTGTACACAAGTCATATTCTACATACGGACCTTCTCCAACTTCCGGAATCGCATTCCGACCTCGATATCAAAACTTCCACTTCTGGTCGAATTTCTCAAAAACTTTCAAATTTCTATCTTTAGCCAAATGACTTCAAAATGACCTACGGACATCCAAATTCACTTCCGGTCGCGCTCCCAACTCCAGAATCACCATACAGGGCTATTTCCAGGCTCGGAATCCTAAACGGACATCAATAACACTGAAATACCTTACAACCCAAATTTATGAAATTTATCTAAAATGTTATCTTCCATAATATACGCTGAAACGCTCCCGATTATCCAAAACTCGATCTGTACATACGTCCAAGTCCGAATCATCATACGAACCTGCAGGAACCTTCAAATCCTGATTCGGAGGTCGTTTACTCAAAATTCCAATCTTAGTTGATTCTTCCAACTTAAGGCTTCCGAATTGAGAATTTTCTTCCAAATTAACTCTAAACTTCCCGAAATTCAATTCCGACCACGCCCACAGGTCTAATACCTGAAACAAAGCTGCTCACGACCTCAAACCGCTGAACAATGTGCTAGAGCTCAAAACGACCGGTCAGGTCGTTACATAAGGAGCGGCCTACAACCAGGAGACATATAGTTCGAGAATATGTTAAAATTATTTATTGCATTAGATGCGTGGATTGAAAGAATTATTAAATTTTACACTAGACGCCTGGACTACTGGGGGAGCATAAAATTTAATAAGTTCTTTGATATCATGATGGTTGAACTTAACTATGCCAATAGTATCGATCTGACTACCAGGTTACTATTTAGCATAAAGCTATTTAAGAAAATTGTATGGGGATGAAATTGGTAAGAGTACCTACCTTTAAAATATATGGAGAAACGACTTGACTTCCAAGGGGCTCATACATATTATTGAATGATTCCTTTATTCCACTAACTGAAATAAAGATTTCTTAAACTATAATGAGGGTAAATAGTTTAAAATAATTAGTGAAAATATCATTTAGATAAAAGTCCATGTCTTCATGATATGTAAATATGTTCTTATATTACTGCCTTTTCTTTTCTATATTTTAGATTTCTCAATATGTCTGTTATATCACTGCGTGAATTACTTGTGTAACGACCCGACTTGTCGTTTTTAGAATTTATGCCTCATTCAGCAACTTAAGGTCTCGAGGAGCTTTATAATATATATTATGACTTGCATGTGCAGTCCGTTTTTCTGGAATGTTTTTATATGAAAAAAATTGATTAAAATGTGAAATAGAGCTTTAAAACTCAACTGGGTTGACTACGGTCAACATTTTGAGCAAATGAACCTAGCTTGGAATTTTGATGATTCTAATAGTTTCATATGGTGATTTTGGACTTAAGCTCATGTTCGAATTTGGATTTGGAAGTCCGTAGGACAATTCGACGCATCTTGGCGAAAGTTGGAAAATAGAAGATTTTTGGAGAGTTTGACCGATAGTTGACTTTTTGATATCAGGGTCGTAATCCGATTCTAAAAATTAGAACAGCTCCATTATGTCATTTATGACTCGTGTGCAAAATTTGAAGTCATTCCGGATTGATTTGATATGTTTCGGCGTAAAATATAGAAGTTGGAAGATTTGAAAACTCATAATTCGATTCGATGCGCGATTCGTAGTTTTGATGTTGTTTGATGTGATTTGAGATCTCGAGTAGGTCCAAATATGTTTTGAGACTTGTTGGTGCATTCAAACGGGGTCCTGAGGGGCTCGGGTTAGTTTCGGAGTGGTTTCAGACCATTTTTAGGCCAACTTAACTTGCTGGTTTTTGACAGAAAGGTTCGAAATATTTTATGCGAGGAGCCTACTTTGAAAGCATATAGTCGAAATCTATAAGGAATATGAACATTTGCAAAACATGAAAGTTGTAGCCCTTTGATTTTAGTTTCCGGGAAATGAAACCATTCATCATTTGGTCATTTGTACAGAAATTTATGATCGATTGAATAAAGGCTGGTAAAGCTGTTTCTGGTGGACTTTTAGTGACGGAATTTAGTGACGAAAATGGACTTTTAGCGACGGATGGGCAGAAACTTAAGGACCAAAAATGCTCATTTTCTTCATTTCGTTTTGGATTTTTGGAACACGGTTCTTGGGCGATTTTTGGGCAATTTTCAAGGTAAACATTGGGGTAAATGTTCCTTATCCTATATTGATTATATTTCATTATTTCATACTCATTTACATCATGAATCCATGAATTTATGGAAGAAAAATTAGATTTTTATCAAATCTTCCAAAATCGAAAATTTTAGATTTAAAAGTCAATCTGATGTCGGAATTCGATAATTTTTATATCGTTGAACTTGTATAGGAACATGTGTTCGAATTTCGTGAAAATTATGTCGGGTTTCGAGAAGCGGGACCCGCGTTGACTTTTTAGAATAAAATTTTAAATCGGCATTTTATTATTCGGAATTGTTTCGAATGAATTTTAATGAAATTATACAATTAATTTGAATAGATTGCAGCTATCCGGAGATCGATTCAAGAAAGAAGGCGATTTTGGAATATCGGCCTAACTTCAACGTAAGTATCTTGCCTAACCTTGAGTGGGGGAATTACCCCTTAGGCATTGAGTCTTATGTGAAAATTGTTTGAATGAAAATCATGTACGAGGTGACAGGCACGTACTTGATTTATATGTACAACTTATATCGATTAAAATTCATAGACACCCTTATGTATTAAAGTGAAATAAATTGTTGGAACTCAATAAATCCTCGATTTGTCATGCCTCATTCCTTATTTGTCGAGTTTGTATTTATATGATAATTTGGTGTAAATTTGCATTTGGATTTTTATGTGAATTCCCTGTGTTTGTGGATTCGATATTTCTTGGAAATAATTATATTATGGAATTTTCAACTACAAATAATTAATTAAGTAAGTTTAATTTGAGGTATTAATATATTTATCAAAAATTTGGATTAAAGAAAGTGTAGTCTTATGCTGAGTTAATTTTCTATCTTTGTTGTTGTTATCGAGGTTTTATGTACTCTGTGTGGAGCCTTGGGCTATTTGCTGTGAAATTAATTGATTTTGTTGTATCTTTGAAATTGGTTGTGGCCTATGGGAAATTTATAATATGAATTATTGTTTTGTATTGTCGTGGTAATATCCGTGTAAACTGTTGTGTGATTTGGATTACTGTTATGCGGCGGATAAGGGTGACATTCCACTATTGATATTATGTGAGTATAAGGGTGGCATTTCACTGTGGTTATGTGTTGGGATATTGTCTGGGCGGAGCGATAAGGGTGGCCATTAAACGGAGCGATAAGAGTGGCTATTACATGAGCGATAAGGGTGGCTATAGGAGGGATAAGGGTAGCTATGGTCAGGGATGATATGTGGTGACGTGGGGATATTGTGTTGGTGATTTTTATGCGATGTTGTGATTTCCTGGTGATTTTTGTATATATATATATATATTGTGAAATTTATTTTATAATTACAGTAAATTTGATAATAGTTAGATATATATTGAAATCATGAGCGTGTGGATATTGCCAGGTGGATTATGATATGGGCACAATGTGCCGGGGATAAAAAATGTCCGTACATTTATGATATGAAATATGGGCACGAGGTGCCCTGATTATATAATGAAAATGATATTGGCACGTGAATTGTCCATGCATTCGTGATATGAAAAGTGGCACGAGGTGCCGTGAGTAAATGATGACGATATTAACACGTGAGTTGTCCGTGCAATTGTGATAAAAATATTTGCATGAGGTGCCGTGAAAATATAAAAATGGGCTGAGACCCGTATTTTTTATTTGAAATAAGGTGTCACATGGTGACTTTTATTTGAAATAATTATATTCGAAAAATATTATCTGAAAGAATTTTTATTCGAAAGATATTTATTTGGAAGAATTATATTCGGAAGATATTTGTTGAAAGAATTTTATTTGAAGGAAGTATATTCGAAATATATTTATCGGAAGATATTATATCCTAAAGATAGTAATTGGTAAGATTTATAGGCGAAAGATTTATATTTGAAGAATTTGATTAATTGGTCGTACTAGTATTCATTATGTCACGCCCCGAATTCCTACCACCGGGCCGTGATGGCGTCTAACGTTGAACCCGCTAGACAAGCCAACGTGTATAGATAAACTAGCATATTAACATCAATTTAATAGGATAAACTAAACGGTTCACAGTTTAACAGCGGAAATAAATACGGTCTCAAGCTAAATAAAGAGAACATGATACAAAAACGCGTAAATTTTCCCAAAACCTGGAGTCACAAACTCACAAACTGTCTACAAGAATGCTAAATACAAGTTGAAAAAGAGAATACATAGTTGTCTCTGAAACTAGAGGAAGAAAAACAAGACAGAAGTGAGTTCAAAGGGATGGAAGAGACGCCAAGGCCCACGAACGCCAGCGGGTATACCTTGAAGCCTCTAGGATAAGCTGGAAGACACTCCCACTAATGATGTCCTCCGGGTCCGGCTGCGTAATCTGCACAACATAAAGAAGTGCAGGTGTAGCATCAGTACACATTAATTGCTGAGCAATATATATGGTATTCTTGTTGCCTGTTGTTTATATCATTAGTTGATTATTGTTTCCATCATTGTTATTTTTCCTATTTTTTATGCGCTATACTACACAGGTTATTAGACTAGTTTGTCTTGACTGTACCTCGTCATTACTCCACCGAGGTTAGTCTTGATACTTACTGGGTACTGTTGTGGTGTACTCATACTACACTTCTGTACATTTTTGTACAGAGCCAACTATTGGAGATAGTGGACTCGGACAGAGTTAGAGCGTGATCGCAAGGATTCAAGGTAGAGATGCTTGGTCGTTGCAGTCCCTTGGAGTCTTTCCTTTTTATCATACTGTCACTTATTATTCGAGCAATATTATATATTTAATTTCCTTCAGATCATTCATGTATTCAGTTAGGGTTCGTGACTCAGTACTACCAGTCTTAGGAGGTTGTGTGATTATTTCCGCTGTTGGTTTCGAAAAAAAATGGCCTGAATTGTTAATATGATCGGCTTACTAAGCTTTGGAGACTAAGTTCCATCACAATGCCTGTGGTGGGATTTTGGGTCGTGACAAGTTGAGACCAACAATTTGGTAGGACCAAACTTTGATGACTGGTATAGAAATTTGAGAATTTTTCTCATGCATGAAAAGCTCATTGATGTGATCGGTAAGCCTGCAAAGATAGTCCCACCAATAATGATGTTCAAGGAACCAAGATTTATCATAAATACTTGAAAAAATACCTTGCTATTAAACACATCATTCTCGCTTCTTTGAGTTCTGAACTCTAGAGGAAACATCAGAATATAGATCCAACTACAATCATTGAATATCTTAAGAAGATGGTTGATACATAATTGGACATTGAAGACTCTACAGTTGGACCCCTTATCAATCATGTGATTGTTCTTACCGAAGAACATGAGAAGTTGGGGTACAAGCTTGGTAAAGAGCTTTCTGAAGATTTGATCTTGCAGTCAGTATATGATGCTGAATGTTTTCATTGTAAGAAGAAAGGGCATTGGAAGAGAAACTGCAAGGAGTATCTTGCAACTCTAAAGGACAAGAAACAAGGTGAGACATTAATGAAAAGTGTTTTCAAGGTTTCTTTAGCTACTACTAATTTTTCACTATGGGTATTAGATACTGGCAGTGGTTATAACATCTGCAATATGTTGCAAGGGTTCAAGATAAGTAGGAGACAGAGAAGTTAATCTACAAGTTGGAAATGGTGCAAAAATTGCGGCCGTAGCTGTGGGATCATATGCTGGATGATTGCTATTATGTTCCTAAATTTGTTTCGAACATAATTTCAGCTTCTACGTTGGATAAGCATGGATTTCGCATTAACATAGGCAATGGTATTTGTTCTATTAATTATGGTAATGATTTATATGTGAATGTCTATCTCCAACATGATGTTTATGTCTTACCTAATGTGAATGCTAATTCGATTATGTATGTTTCTAGTCTTAAGAGGAAAAGAGATGATCAAGTAAATCATACATACCTTTGGCATTGTAGGCTTGGTCATATTGGAGAGAAAAGAATTAACAAGTTGTACAAGGAAGGGTACCTTGATACGTATGATTTTGAATCATATCCAACTTCTGAATCTTGTCTCAAAGGAAAAATGACTAAATCTTCATTTACTGGAAGTGGAGAAAGAGCATCTGAATTATTGGGACTAATTCATACAGATGTTTGTGGGCCCATGAAAATTCAATCTAGAGGTGGATATTCTTACTTCATCACCTTCACTTATGATATGTCAAGATATGGATTTGTGTATCTTATGAAACATAAATCTGAATCTTTGAAATGTTCAAAAAGGTTCCGTAGTGAAGTTGAGAAACAGACTGGTAAAAGTATCAAAGTACTAAGGTCTGATAGAGGTGGAGAATATCTTAGTGAAGATTTTACTAGGTATATCAAAGAGAATGTGATTCTGTCACGACTCAAAATCTAACCATGGCCGTGATGGAGCCTATCGTATTACAAAAGGCAAGCCTATTTCCCAAAATATTACTACTAATTTGATTATAAAAATTTAATAAAATATTTCCAATAATTTAATTCCTGATAAACTAAACCATCTCTAAATATAAATAATATAAAATACGGAAAGAGTCCCAAACATCGGGGTGTCAACAAGTCATGAGCGTCTAGAACTATGAAATAAGATATATAAACTGTCTAACTGTCCAAAAGAAGAAATGAAAAAAGGAGTAACAAGGTCCCGCGGACGGTAGCAGCTACCTTGAAATCTCCACAAATAGCCGGCCTGAACTCAACGATCGTCGCGCTCTAACTCACCTGGATCTGCACATAATATGCAGGGTATAGTATGAGTACAACCGACTCAATAGTAACAGAAATAACTAAGGAATTGAGCAGTAGTGATGAGCTAAGTAAAACAATTCAATTATTTCATTATCACAATTTAAAATAAACAAAAATAAACAGGTAAATTCCAATAAAAAAAATCAATAAATGCTACAAATAAATTAACAGGTAAAGTGCAGCAACAACAAAAGTAAATGCAACTTCACAGCAATGTCACTCCATCACTCAACATTCACAGTCAACACTCAATACACTCAACAATCTGTGCTCACTAGGGGTGTGTACAAACTCCGGATGCTCCCAAAGCCCAAGCGCTAAGCACTGATAGCTCACGTGCCATAATATCAATACCTGGATCCGCATGGTCAGCTCACGTGCTACGTGGACAACTCACATGCTATGGTATCAATACCTGGACCCGCACAATCAGCTCACGTGCTACGCGAACAGCTCACGCGCTATGGTATTAATATGCTCAAAACCAGGCCCTCAGCCTCACTCAGTCATGCGCCTCTCCAGCCTCACAATGCACCACAAATAAGGGGACACAGCCCACATCAAGTATCGCAACATATCAGCAAAATAATAGAGACTGAGATAAACATGTACAATAATTTTTATGACTGGGTACAAATAACGTGAGCATGAATAAAGCCTAAACATGATCTCTAACATGAAGGCAAACAAGTTCAACAACAAGTAAACACATAACGACAGATAATAGCTATTAGGCCTCACAGCTTCACGGGATGGACCAAGTCTTAATCCCTCGCGGTGCACACCCATACGCCCGTCACCTAGCGGGGTTATCACTTCCACACAATCACATAATATAGAATCTCCGGGTTTATACTCTCAAAGCCAGCGTTAAAACTATTACTTACCTTAACCGCGTAAAAATCCTACTCCGAAATGCCCTCATCTCTAGACTCGGTCTCCAAAAGCTTCAAATCTAACCAAAATCAGAATACTACTATCAACATAGGCTAAAGAATCGAATTCCACAATAAAAATTATAAAATATACCAAAAATTCAAAATCGACCAAAATCCGGCTCCCGGGCCCGCATCTCAAAACCAGTTAAAAGTGGGAGAATAATAATCCTTGTCCTCTCCCGAGTCTAACCATATAAAATTTATCAAAATCGGACTCCGTTTGGTCCCTCAAATCCCTATCTGAAACTCTCCAAAACTCAAGCCCTAATTCCCTTAATTTCACTTTGAAATCATCAATCAAATCCCAAAAACGAAGATGGATTCATGAAATATAACCAAAACCAAGTAGATAACACTTACCCCAATCCATGAAAATCGCCCAAATCCGAGCTCCCCAACTCAAAATATGACCGAAAGAACAAAATATTATTTTACATATTTTCTGCCAGCTATTCTGTCTCGTTTGTCATGCTAAACGATCCCGAAACTCGCTTTTTATGCCTCCAATGGATTTCTTGTGACATTTTAGTCAATTTATGCTTCTGAATCACTCAATTTGACCTTATAATGAAGGAGATATGTTGGTTTTAATATTTGCAAATAGCGCAGATTTTTAAATACGCCGTCAGTGGCAATTTCGTAATTAATCTGAAAAATTTGGCAACTTAATTCTTAGTAAAATGACCGTAAAATCCTCATACAATGTCCAAATTCGATGATTCTTTTTGCTACGGGTCCAGTATTACGATATGGATCTAATGCTTCAATAAAAAAAGAAATCGGAGCTCATTGGTTCAATATGATATCATTTATGCTTGAAGAAACGGCGTCGAAACATAAGAAAAACGAGCGCAACACAACTCAATCCTATCCGAAACTCACCCGAGGCCCTCGGGACCTCAACCAATAATTACAACAAGTCATATATCACTACCCGAACTTAGTTGAACCTTCGGAACACCCAAAACAACACCAAAAGACCAAATCAATCTCGAATTTAAGCCTAAGAACTTCTAAACTTCCAAAATTTGCCAACGATGCCGAAACCTATCAAACTACGTCCGAATGACCTCAAATTTTGCACACACGTAAAAAATGACACTATGAACTTACTCCAACTTCCGGAATTCCATTCCGACCCCGATACCTAGTTTTCCACTGTCAACCAAAATCACCAAATTTTCAACTTTTGCCAATTCAAGCCTAATTTACCACGAACCTCCAAATTACATTCCGGACACACTACTAAGTCTAAAATCACCTAACGAAGCTAATTGAATCATAAAAATCCAAATCTGAATTCGTTTACTCATAAGTCAACTTCTGGTTGACTTTTCTAACTTAACATCTAACTAAGAGACTAAATATTCATTTCACTCCAAAACTACTGCGAAGCCAAACCTACCAACTCGATAAAACTCAAAATAGCTGAACAACACATAAATAAGAATAGATGGGGGAAATGGTTCTATAACTCTCTGAACGAACAACCGGGTCGTTATAGATTCTCTCCCAGTGGACATCTCCAGGAACACCACAACACATTGGTATGTCTGAAAGGAGAAATCAAACCTTATTAGATATGGTGAGATCTATGATGGGGTTCACTGATCTTCCAATAAATTTATGGGGATATGCTTTGGAAGCATCAATATACTTACTTAATAAAGTTCCCACTAATTCAGTCTCTACAACACCATATGAGATATGGAAAGGACGTAAGAATAACCTTAAACACATTAAAGTTTGGGGTTGCCCAGCTTATGTTAAGAGCCTGCAGTCTGATAAACTTGACTCAAGATCTGATAAATGTAGGTTCATTGGGTATCCCAAAGAAACAATGGGATATATTTCTATCACCCTTCTGACCATAAAGTATTTGTGGCTAGAGGAACAACCTTTTTGGAAAGGGAATTTATTTTGGAAGAAAATTATAGTGGAGAAATAGAACTTGATGAAGTTCAAGAAATTAATGAATCAACACAAAATCAAGATCATGAGACACAAGTTGAAGAAACTTTATTGGATGTTTTGAAGTTGACAAGGAAGTTGCCATCTTCAACGGTTGAAGTTCAAGAACTAAATGTAGTTCAAAAACAGGTTCATGAACCAGTTCCAAACCAAATTGAACAACAACCAAATCCAGCACAAGGTGAACATATTGTACAAGCACCTCTTAGAAGGTCTATACGAGAACGTCATGTACCAACTAGATTAAATCTAATGGTACAAGATGATGTATCAAATGAGTTTGATCATAATGATGATGAACCTAAGACCTATGAAGAGACTATACAAAGTTCTGATTATGAGAAATGGCAAAAGGCCATGGAATCCAAAATGGAATCCATTGTCGTGCCCCCTTTTTTCCCCGAGCATTCCCTTCGGGGCCCGGTCGAAAAGGATTTATGACATTGGGTTGAGACAACTCGTTCCTTTTGGAAAAGGGATTTGCATATTTTGAAGAGTCGCCACCTAACGATTTTAACGGTGCGTTAGGGCACCTAAGGGGTTCAATTACAACTACATTACTAACCAGAGATTGGTTAAGGGCTTGAAATTATCCTTAGGGGAAGGTGTTAGGCACCCCTCAGGATCCACAAGTGTGGTTCCCGGCCAAATGGTTTCTATGAATTTGTACCGCTTAGAAAACAAACAAATAAAGGCTCAAATAAGAGGGGATTTAAGTCTTAAGCATGCAGATGTTTGGAAACAGTAAAGAAGATTAACTTTTGAAAGGATTACAATCTAAGCATATGAAATATATCCTAGGTTTATAATAATATGGATCACATTAATGCAATAACCGGTAATCACTCCTCGAAGAGGGGCTACACATGGTATTAGCATACCGGTCATCATATCCATATTCTACCCTTTCCCATCCCGTGAAAGCAACTAAATCGAGTGTTGGTCTCGATCTTTATAGCATGTTGTTATCCGTCCCTTCCTATCAGTCCCAGAGGAAATTAAGACTCCTATCCTAAAGGAGGTGCTAGGCAGACCCTCAGGTTTTAAAGGTGAAAATGCTAAGGCGACAAAAGTAGAACTGCAGATAAAGGGGGTAGCACATAAACAGGAAAGGGCTCAAAGACCTCCACAAATAGTGCACATAAACAGTATGTCTCATACACAATGAAAGTCCATATTCAGGATCAGATCCCAAGCATGATATCTAAGTGATAACACAAAGACAGATTTATTGCATAACTCAGAGAGGACGTCTTAATCAGGCTTGCCTACTGGGTTTAAGCATGCTGACAGTTGAACAATAATCACAAAGGACAGTTCTGGTTTTATTTTTTAAGTTGATTACCTAAGGCTTGCCTAGGTGTAAGATAACATGCAACATTTATTTAGATTGTTTATAGCTAATAACATGCAATTCTAGGTGTTGAAGATGTGCAAGGACTAATTACCAGTTGTTTAGAATAGGGGACTGTTTTAGATATCTGTATTTAGAATAAGTGTAGGTAAATGAATATGATCCTATAGCATGATGTCTAATGCAGCATGATTCATAGTAACCTAAAAAGGATTTCTAAATGCACATAAAATCACAACATTGTGCACTGTTTCAGGAATAGCAAGAGTACAGCTTGTTAATGTTACTTACCAAGAAACAGGATCTCTAAGTGCGCAGGCGTGGTGAGACATGATTGCAGTTTATTTATCTTAGGACAGGACTTCTAATAAAGTTTTAAAATATGTTTACATGGACAGAATCACATAATAGTAGTTTATTTTATCGTTATTATTTATCCTATAAGCACGATTCCTAAGCGTAGATGAGATGTTGAATACAATACACATAAATCCTAAGTAGCATGATATCTAATGCATGGACATATGAACCTACACAGGATCTCTATCGCACAGATATGGAATAAAAACCTAAGCATGGTTTCTACCTTTGTAATAGCTAGGCATGCATAGTTACCCCTCCCGTTTCACTATCCAGCCCCAGAATTATTTACAAATTATTACAGGTCAAGGATTATGGATTACACAGCCAGAAGTGAAAAAATAAGAAGTTATTCTATAGGGAGCCTTCAATTAGGCTCAAATCCTCTAACCCTCATTGCCATATGGTATTCATAGACTTTTCACAGTCCGGGTGTGTCAAAGTTCCCTAAGTACATCAAGGGCTCCCGGGCAGTGCTCACACCCAGACTTAGTAACCAGGAGTTAAACACGTGTAGTGTGGAAATACCAACCTCAGAGTGTCAGAGTTCAGAGGGAACTCAAGGTCCCAAAGCAGCGCTCACACTGAGGGGGCAGAACTTAAAGGTCTAGGAATCAAGTGAAGTGCAGGAGATAGATTTGAAAAAGTTTTGATACAAAACAACACTGGATTGATTCCGTTAATAAAGAAGTTTTCTGAAAAGGTTTTGATCAGTAATGAAACAACTTGAATATAATGTAAACATCTTTGGAAAAGCAGCAAACAACTCTCACAGGTTCAGCACATTCAAGCATAGATTTCACTCAGGGACAATGGGGATTGGGGACACATAGAAACAAATTAGCATTATAGAAGTATTAGAGTGTCCCAGACTAGTATTGAGTCTGAAACAACACAGTTAGTCACCAAGAATTCATGCCAAGATCTAAACATAATCAGATTCGAGGGAGTAATGGGAGAGGGTAGGACATAATTACACATAGGTTTAAGAAACACATGTTAAGTAACATACAGGGAAATTAAAGTATCCTAGGGGTTGCATGCTGAGGATATATGGGAGGAGATACCAAGAACCAAACAACATAATATGTGAAACTAGTTGCAAGTAGGACAACATAACCATAAGTAAAAGGAAACCAGAAGTAGGATGCTTCGTAATAACCAAAGAAACATGTTGTTTTGGAGACTTAACTATAAACTGGAAACGTACCAGTTGAAGACAACAAATATAGAATAAGAGGCAAGTAGAATAGCTAGTCTTGGCTTCCAGCCGACTAGCAATAGCAAACAATCGAGAGAAGAATAGTAGATTGTCTGTGTGTGAGCAAGAGAGAATAGAACAAGGTATATATTTTCTTTTTTTTAATGAAAGAGTAGTGTGTATATATAGTTTTTTGAAAACCAGTTGTGAATAAGGCAGGAAATCAAAATAAACCAGTAATTAGGGACTTAGCATCAATAAGTACACAATCAGTATAGGTATCCCTTAATTGAAGGGATTGAGTTCAAACGGCTAGCAGGCAAAACAACAAATAAGGAAAGTTCTCATATGTGACATGCATATGACATATAAGGAAATAATTTCAAATCAGTACAAGCATACAATAGAGGCTAGGTTCACAGACTCTAATTAAGGGAATGGGAATCAATTAACAACAAATAAATCATGTAACAAGGTAAAAAATGGACTAAGGTCGGAAATTAATCAGTAAAGTCTCAAATCACAAGGAATCAGGGATTCAAAATAATAAATCAGGAACCCTAAAAAACTAAAACTACAGAGAATCAGGGATTCAAACAGGAGTAACAGCAATCAAAGGAAATTAACATGAATCCAATAAATCACAGGCAAGAGGTCAGAAACCCTAATAGTAAAAGCATGTGAAATAAAAGTTTCTCATGAACTTATAGGGCAAAACAACAAGACAAACGGGACAACAAGGAAATAACAACAGAGGGTAAAACATCATGGAGTCATAAAGCTCATATATATGCAAACAATATTGAAGTCAAAGTCAGGTAATAATTCGGATAAGAGAGGAAAAAAATCAAATAAATTACTAAAACATAGTAAAGACCCTAGGGTAATGCTGAAAACATCACAGGAAAATTATTTTAAAGCGGAGTCATGAAACTCTAGTTGAAACGAAGAGTCGTTTTAGAGAAAATCAGAGAGTTTTTGAGGGAAAAAATGAAATTGCTCAAAACATATACAGATCTATCATAGATCTAAGGAATAGGGATAATTTTAAACATTTAGGGTTTCAAAGAGAACCCAGAGAGATAAAGAAAAACCTTAAATGTCGTTGGTTTAACCCCCAAAGGTCATAGACCTTTCTTGAACAACCGGAGGTAGTCGGAGATGGATGGAGGGTGATGAGCACAGGTCCAGGAGGTAGGAGGATTCAACCCAGGTCTCTTGAATACCTTGGAGATGGAAAACATCAGCGTAAGGGAACCACATGACGTAGGAGGATGGTGAGAGCTTCATGGTCTCCGGCGAAGAGACGGCCGGAGAAGGCAAAGAGATTCATTGGAGCCCAAAGAGACAGGAAGTCTCTAGAATAGACTTAGAGAGATAGAGAGAGAATGAGAGGGGTGGGGGGGGGGGNTTAAGGAAGGTCGAATCCTGGCCGTTGATCAAAATCGATCAACGACCAAGATTAAATCAAGTCTGGACTGGGTATCTTTAGTGGGTTGGGCCTAGGTATTGGACGGATTTAGTTGGGTGGTTTGGGCTGGTTTCAACAAGCTGAAATTGAATTAAATTGGGCTATGATTTAAATAGGAAGGGGTTGATATTTAAATACCTGATTAAATAGATAAATAATTAATCAAAATAGCTAATAATTATATAAAATTAAACTAATGCTAAATAGATGAAATTAAGGTAATTAGCTAAAATTTAAAATATAAAATGACTAACTATTGAATTAAAATGGCATAAAATGTACAATTAGGCTATAATTACAAGGTTGTCGTAATTATAGTCAAATTGGCTAATCTTTGAAATAATCAAATCCTAATAGGATTAAAAATGATATATTGAGCTGGTAAATATTTTGAAATCATTTATAATACAATTTATGAATAATTAAAAAAATACTGAATAAATTGGAAAGAATTTAATAAAAATATGAAAAATTACAGAAATATACCAGTTATTATAAAGAGTGATTTTGAAGGTATATATGAAAATTTTAAAATAGTTTGAGGAAAAATTGGATATCAACAACTGCCCCTCTTTACCCGGGAAGGATGAAAGAGTTGTCGGGTAAAGATATGATGGCCAATTTTGACCGAGTGGAAATATCTTGAAAGGTTGGGGCCGCACCCTAGTTTCTGAGCTGCCTACATATCCCTGTTTTTACAGGAATCAGGTCGTATGTAGTTCAGGATCCATCAGCGAAGCATACCGATGGAGCTTTTACAAGAACGGACGCAACATATAGAACTGATTCAATAAACGGCTTACGGGGTAATTCAGAGAACTGGAGTGGGATCGCTCCTGCAGGGACAACTATTTCTCGCCAGGTTACCTGCAAATGAGTAATACAAGCATATCATGCGTAATTTAAACATGATGCAAATTCCCGTTGGACTATGAATGTTGTCTTTGGACAGTTAAGGATGACGTCGTTAGACCATGATGTCATGGGCCATGAATTGCTTGATGTAGGATTCGCAAGCCATGAAATGATATTCTCGGGCATGAAGATGATGCCTCTGAACCATGATGCCTTTGAATAATGATATGCAAACTTATAAAAGAGATCCTCAGGCCATGACATGGTGTTCTGGGGCCATGAAGATGGTGCCTCCGAACGATGACGCCTTTGGATAAGTTGGCGATATTTCAGCCCATGAAGATGAAATAGTATGATGCTGACAAGACATAGCTTAGTCTTGCGAATTAAAGGGGAAGAGCTTAGCCCAAAAGGAAACTGCAGTAAATAATGCTAGAGGCATTGCTTGCTTTTGAGAAGTAAATGGGAGGCAACGTTTAGCCTCGGAAGGCAGAAGGGTAGCCTTATGCAAGATCCGAATGCGGATGGAGGCAGCGTTTAACCTCAGAAGGCAGAAAGGTAGCCTTATGCAAGATGCGAATGCAGATGGAGGTAGCGTTTAACCTCGGAAGGCAGAAAGGTAGCCTTATGCAAAATGCGAATGCAGATGGAGGTAGGGTTTAACCTCGAAAGGCAGAAAGGTAGCCATATGCAAGATACGAATGCAGATGGAGGTAGCGTTTAACCTCTGAAGACAGAAAGGTAGCCTTATGCAAGATGCGAATGCAGATGGAGGCAGCATTTAACCTCGGAAGGTAGAAAGGTAGCCTTATGCAAGATGCGAATGCAGATGGAGGTAGCGTTTAACCTCGGAAGGTAAAAAGGTAACCTTATGCAAGATACAAATACAGATGGAGGTAGAGTTTAACGTCTGAAGGCAGAAAGGTAGCCTTATGCAAGATGCGAATGCAGATGGAGGTGGCGTTTAGCCTCTGAAGACAGAAAGGTAGCCTTATTCAAGATTAAGGAAGGACAATAGAAATTCTTAGCTAGTGTTAAATTGCGGTGGAGCATTGTGATAATGAAGCATCGTTTGTGCTGATAATAAATGTTGGCATGACGAGTTTGAGAAACGATGTCTGTCCTTTGAGCGGATAGTATGTTTTGGGGCTTTTGCAATTTTGTGTCTGCATCCAAAGAAATATCGTGAGTTTGTAAAGGGGAAAGGCTAGTTCGCATTCCTATTGGCTCTGCTTGGCTCGTTTGCTTGATCATGATGATATTGTCTGTATCATTGGGGTAGCGTTCGCTAAACAAGATGCTTCAAAAAAAATAAATATGCATGATTTTGTAAAAGTATAATATATAATCTAAAATAACCGACGACATGACACAGATCAAGACATTGCAACCTATCCTGCTGCGGAATTTTGAGGGTCCTCCTCAAAATTCTACCCCAGTTTGCTGGGTGGACGCCTCTGACTGCTGCTCGTGCGGCGATTGGCTGAACTTGCTTCAGAATTTTGAGGCTCCTCCTCAAAATTCTGCCCCAGTTGGCTGGGTGAATGCTGATCGCTTTAGAATTTTGAGGGTCCTCCTCAAAGTTCTGCCCCAGTTTCTAATTGCGGGGAAAAATAGATTTTTTATTGAATTGTGACCGAACCCATAGGGCTGCCTACGTATCCCCTCTTAAACGGGAATCAGGTCAGGCGTAGTTCAATTTACATCACTGAGAAAGCATAAAGATTACACATAGTAGCGCTTGACTGCATCTGAATTGATCGGTTTCGGCCAAACTTCTCCGTCCATTTCTGCAAGTATGAGTGCTCTTCCTGTCAGTACTCTATGAACCATGTACATACCTTTCCAGTTGGGAGAGAACTTCCCCTTGGCTTTATCTTGATGCGGAAAAATTTTCTTTAACACCAGCTGTCCTGGTGTGAATCGTCTTGGCTTGACTTTCTTATTGAAGGCCCTGGCCATTTTGTTCTGATATAGTTGACCATGACATACTGCATTCATTCTCTTCCCGTCTATGAGGGCTAGTTGCTCATAATGGCCCCTTACCCACTCTGCATCTCTGAGCTCAGTTTCCTGTATAATTCTTAGAGATGGAATCTCCACTTCGGCGGGAATAACAACCTCTGTACCATAAACTAGCATATAGGGAGTTGCCCCTATTAATGTGCGGGCAGTGGTGTGGTATCCCAATAAAGAGAATGATAACTTTTCATGCCACTGCTTGTGCCTTTCTATCATCTTCCTTAGTATCTTCTTGATGTTTTCTGAATCTCCTAGGTTGATAACTTCGGTCTCGTCCAGGTTGGACTTAGGTCTGTTCTCAAAGTTCTCAACTTCTTTGACAATCTCGTCAGGTATGTCGTCTTTGTCTGAATCAATGTCCGTTTGCTGCGTTGTCTCATTGCATGTCACAGCCATCAGTTCATCAAGACAAGTAATAGTAATGTTGTATAAATAAAGTAATGAGAGAAAACAATAGCAATAAATATCGAATTCGTAAGAGAAATTTAGAAGATGCTTTGATGAATTGAATAACTGTTTTGAACATTGAAGATCTTATTGCAGAAATTTAAAAATGCAGGAAAAGGAAAATCATTTGGTAAATAAAATAGTAATAATGCTTTTTTTAGCCTTGCTACCCCGAGGCTCGTCGAGCTTTGGTCGTCTTGATAGACCAGTTCTTGATATATGTCCCCTTGCTTACAGTCTGTATGGAAGGGCCTTCCTCCCCCTCTCCTCGAGAACAACATAGCAATCCATATCCTTGTCCTCTAGGAACAAACTCCTCATTACTGCAAGTGCTTCTTCTTCGTCCGATCCGTAAATAATGTCGGCCTGCTTGAAAGTATGCTCAAGATGAGGTATTGGCTGCTCCAAAGGGTAATAAGGACTGCGCCAAGGTGGCGACCAATCGTTGAATTCCTGCCAAGTGTACTCGTACCCCAGACCGAATGTGGTACCATGTTTCTTGAGTTTTATGGGCTTTGTGATCCCTTGGAGGTTCTTACCAATCCCTTTGCCTGGATCATATCCTCTCCAGTTGAGGATGCTCTCAATCTTGATATACCACCACTTGTCCTTGTTGATAGCATTGACCCACTCAATGTGGTGGTAAGTTCCCCCGCCTATCTCCCTTTTTCCGTCAATCACCGTAATAGTTTGACGACTATAAATGGGGTTGCTACCGTCACCATGAATAATCACCTCTTGGTGGTTCCGCTCGAATTTTACCGCCTGATGTAGTGTTGACGCTATGGCCCTAGTAGCATGAATGTAGGGTCGTCCCAACAATAGGTTGTAGGATGCTGGCACATCTACCGCCTGATAAAATGATCTTTGCATTGCACGGTGATGTGCAGCGCTTTGTTTTGCCCCAATCCTTCAGGTGGTAGCTCGTCCTCATGAAAAGTGATTTTATGACTCTGCAAAACCTGGCCTACCATATTGGCCATTTCCCCGCTAGTGATGTTGTTTGGCACATATGCTTCACTCAACACTTTCAACAAAGCATTTTTGTGTGTTTCAGAATTCTGTAGCAAAGAGAGGATAGATATATGTGTCAGTGTCTTGTTCAGCTGGTCGATAACTGAATACTCCTTAGCCTGTACCTTTCTCCAAAGGTCATCGGGACCTGTTTCGATAAGGGGAGGCTGGTTGGCAACCTGTTTGCTTGATTCGGCCAGATGCTCAAGGGTGTAGACCCTACCAGTTCTCGTCATACCTTGTGCTGCGACAGCTTCCTCAAACCTGACCTTGCCTTTCCTTCTCGCCTCGGCTGTGTAGTCCCAAGGGATAGTGTTTGAATATAAGGGTGGCGTGGTTGATATTGCCACCGGAATTGGTGCGGCCATCCTTACTTCAAACGGTGTGTGTTCGGGGTGGCAAGACTGTGACCTTGAATGGTGCCGGTGCATTTGCTGGAGATACAAACTCAACTTCAATTGGCACTAGTGACTTTGCAGGTGGCGCTGCTTCAAACTCAAATGGTATAGACATATTCACCTCAGCGTCCTCAGATGGTTGAATCTGGACTATGATCGGTTTGAGAGTGACTGCAGGTTTCTTTGGGTCATCACCTTCTGCGATCAACCCGATTGATCCCTCGGGATCCCAATCATCTTCTATTTCAATCATATGGATACCTCTACCCTTATGGTCTGGAAAAGGATTGTTGCGGACATTTGGTGCGGGGTCTTTTGCCACAATAATCTTGTTGTCAATGAGAGCCTGCATTTTGTCCTTCAGAGAGAAGCATTCTTCGATGGTGTGTTCTTTCATGCCGGAATGGTATGCACAGGATTTGTTTGGGTTAACCCACTGAGAAGGGTTCTCAGGGGTGGCAGCAGGGATAGGTGTGACATAACCAGCAGCTTTGAGCTTCTCATACAGCTGGTCAATGGGCTCGGCTATGGCGGTGTATTGCTTTGGAGGACGACGATCAAAATTGGGACAAGGTCTAGGGAAGTTTTGGCGTGTAGGGGGTGATTGGTAATGGGATGGCTGGGACTTATAAGTGTGGTAGACATGAGCGAGTTGTGAGTACCTGGGCGAAACAGGTTGATATATGGGTGGTGGAGATTGGTAAGTGGGCGGTGGAGATTGGTAGGTGGGCGGTGGAGCTTGGTAGGAAGGTGGTGGAGCTTGGTATATGAGTGGAGGTGTTGGATAAGCTTGGTATTTGAGTGGGGACTTGGCTCTTTGTGCAATCATTACGGCTCCCACGTCTCTCTTCTTAGACACACCACCGGACTGTAAAGCCTTGTTAGTGGCTTGCAAGGCTTCAAAATTTGTAACCATACCGCTTTTAATACCTTCTTCAATCCGCTCACCCAATTTGATGATGTCGGAGAACTTGTGGCCTTCAACCATCATTAATCGTTCATAATACTGCGGGTCCTGAGCCCGGACAAAGAACTTGTTCATCTACTCTTCCTCTAGAGCAGGTCTGACTTTAGCGGCTTCGAACCTCCAGTGAGTAGCATACTCGCGAAAGGTTTCTGTGGGTTTCGTCTTCAAAGTTTGAATGTAGAACACATCTGGTGCATTCTCTGTGTTGAATCTAAACCTGTCCATAAAGTTAGACGCCATGCTTACCTAGTTTGACCATTTTTTGGGGTCTTGGATGATGTACCAAGACAGTGCGTCTCCCTTCAAACTCCTCATGAACAGCTTCATGCGGATTCTTTCATCCTTCCCAACGCCAACCAATTTGTCGCAATAGGTCCTCAGATGGACTCTCGGATCACCAGTACCGTGAAACATTTCGAACTTTGGAGGTTTGTACCCCTCAGACAGTTCGACATCAGGTTGGATACAAAGGTCTTCATAATTCAACCCTTCAATTCCCTTGGTTCCTTCAACACCCTGGACTTGGTTGGTCAGTTTCTTAAGCTCCTCGGCTAGGTTGTTGATAAGTAAGTCCTTTCAGTCAGACTCGGATGCCTGTGAGATAGGCGGAGTGGAGTGGGTCACGTTTTCCATATAGATGGGATTGTTATAGGTGTGGAAATGGTCTTTTGTGGGGTTTTGAGGTTCTGGGATGAGTAGTGGAGTGTTATTTGAGGTGTGGCAAGCATTGCACTGCGTCGGGAGAGTTTGGTTCTATGGGGGAGTAGCGTGATGGTGAAGTGCGAGATGATTTTGTTGTCTTGGGATATTTTGTAGAGGTGCGGGGTTTTGAGAATTTGTAAGGTTGACCTCGGGGACGTTGAGGAAAATGACAGGTTGGCCATATTTCGGACTTGATCAAGTTCTTCCTGAAACTTCAGCAATTTCTGTTCAAGTGGTGACATCAGTTCATGCAGGACCTGAATAATTCGGTCATCAGTGGCCTCTACCCGTTCAATCATATTCTCCTTTCTGGTGCCCCTGGACTCTTCCATCTTACTTTTTCCTTTGTCTTTGCTCTTAGGAGGACTAGGAGGAGGATGAGGTAGAGGGCCCTTGGATATTATGCGATAGGCTGATGATGCCAGAATGCACGAACTAACCTTTGGGGAGGGGAGTAAGAAAAAGAAATTAAAAAAAAAGGTAACCAAGTTAGTGAGGATTATGAAAAGAATATTGCGGTATTTAAACACATAATGCAGAAATGTAAAGCGCGTCCTAAGTTGGGAACCTCTTTGTGCCCGAGGTAGGCCTAGCGACAAATTGATTTGGGAACTTAAAATTCTAAATGCCTCATTTTATTGATAAGAAAANGCAGCTCCCTCAGCGTTTTGACAATCCTCGACTCTTTTGATGAACTTTTCTTCCAGCTCGACTATACCTCGTTCCAAGTACCCCAGCCTCTTGTTGGCGCTGATAGCCATGTCCTTCCATTCCTCGATCAATTTGTTGTTGGACTCATGTATCTTGTGGTGCTCATCCTCATATTCCCAGATCCTTTTGCGCAATTGGTTGTATTTGACTTGTTCCTCGGCCCCTTCATCTATAACCCTGTGACCTCGGACGTACCCCGGCTTGCTCTGGCCACCCAAATCCTTTCCTAACCAACCAAGATAGAAAGGGGTACAACCGACATGATATATGGCTGGCTCGATGGTGTCTTTCTAAAGTATAATCTAGCAGTGCCACAAGTGCTAAGCTTGGCATTTGTGAGGACTCTCATTGTTTTGAAAGTCAGCTAGAAGATGGCTCATCTTCTCGACCCTAGGGATGAATTGCTTCTTACCTGCTTGCCTCATAATTCGAAGAGGGACGTAAAGGTATGTCCCCCTTAGACCAATCAGTATCAGAAATGATGTGCCTCGGGATCGAATGATGAACTCATATGTCGAAAACTATTCAAACATCCATTGAACCTGCTCTTCAGTCAAGTTATCAAAAAACTCAACCCATCCCTCAGCATTTTCAGGCTGAGCAAACATGTCGGGGATATAATTCATTCGCTTTGGGTGATGGAAAGCGATGTGGTCATCCCACATTCTACGGTGAATGTCTTGTCGGTATTCGCCTCTTTGGAGATGTTCCATAAGCCAGAGTTGAAGTAATAAATTTCAACCTTCGAAATGCTTTTCTCCTTGTTGACACCTTTCTAAGGCCCGATATATGTATGCAACGATCATGGGCACAATGCTAAAGTCTTGCTCATCTACCCTTTCCATTATGGTCTTAGTTACCATGGCTAGCTTGGTATGGATCCTTTCCTTCTTCATCGGGAACACGATCAAACCCAAAAGGCAAATCATAGACACGAACACTCGGCGATGGACGTGTCCCAGAGAGGTGATAGCAAACTCGTCATGGTAGGTACAATATGATTTTCTGTAGCCATACCTTTCGTACAAGTAGTCAAAAGGAATGTACGAATCCTCCAAACATACCAATTCTGCGTCCTTTTTCAGGCCCATCATTTTGAGGAACTTTTTTCCTGTGCGGTTCTCAGGCATCAAAAACCCTGGAGTTTCCCATACTAGGTTAGCCAACCCTCCTATCTCTTCTATCAAAGGCGTCATT
>MDKI01097174.1:0-10287 GCA_005239505.1 Nicotiana paniculata
TTCAACTATTTCATTCAATAATAGACCAGGACAGGAATGAGGTACCTTTCAACAACCTAACCTCGGAGTGGAGAAACGAAATTCTTAATTTTTTGCAGAATGGAACCGTACCTGAAGACAGTAAAGCAGCTCAAGCACTTCGCCGCAAAGCTACACGGTACTGCCTTATTCGCAACTCACTTTATCGCAAGATGTTCGGAGGACCCCTAGCTAAATTCCTCGGACCTAACCAAACGGAATTTTTGATGAAAGAAGTCCACAAAGGACACTGTGGAAATCACTCATGGGCGAGATCCTTAGTGAAACACTAATCAGAGCCAGATACTATTGGCCTAAGATGGAAGAAGAAATCGAGAATTTCGTATCCAAATGTGACAGATGCCAAAGGTTTGCCAATAACATGTATCGACTAATGGAGTTATTACATCCAATAATATCTCCATGGCCTTTCATGAAATGCGGTATAGATATAGTGGGACCTCTTCCCACAGCTGAAGGACAGGTACGGTGTAACGACCCGACCGGTCGTTTTGCGTTATCGGACCCCGTTCCCCTAAATGAAACTTCCCATAGCGGCTTTTTATGATTTATGACTTCGGGGACTGGTGGTCCGAGATTAGGAGGTGTTTAGAGTGCTATAAGAACAATTGGTTCCTTAAGGTTGGCCTATAAGGCCAAGTTTGACTTTGGTCAATATTTTGGGTAAACGACCTCAGAATCGAGTTTCGTTGGTTTCGGTAGCTTCGTGTGATGATTTTGGACCTGGACATATGTTCGGAATGAGTTTCTGATGACCCGGGGGCAGTTCAGCGCCAATATTGAAATAAGAAGTTCCTTAAGTTCCTATTTTGGTTTGGGACGTGCTTTTGTGTTATCGAGGTCCGAACGGAATTCTGAGACCGGAAATAGTTACCTTATGCTAATTATGACTTGCCTGTAAAATTTGGTGTCATTCCGAGTTGAATAGGTCGGTTCGGCGCGTTGTTAGCGAAGTCTAGAAAACTTAAAGTTCCTAAGTTTGTTTCTTGGGGTTTTGAGGTGTGATTTTGAGTTTTAGCGTTGTATTGGGTGTTCCGAAGGCTAGAGCAAGTCTGTATTATGATTTGGGACTTGTTGGTATATTTGGACGGGAGATCGGGTGGTCCCAGGTGCCTCCCGGACACCACACGAGGCCAAAAACAGCTGAAACAGCTGCTGGTGCACCTGTTCTGGTATGACCACAGGTGCGGTTGACCAGTCGCAGGGTGCGATCCCCAGTGGTCTGGCCAATTCACGCAGGTGCGGACAAAGTTCCGCAGGAGCTGAGCCGCAGGTGCGGTCTCCACTCCGCAGGTGCGGGCCCAGGCTCCCCAGTCCATTTCCGCATGTGCGAAAACACTGTCCAGACAGTGTGTTTTTATACACGGGTCTCAACACATTTTCTCATCTTCTTCTTCTTCTTGGGGAGATTTCCACCATTGTTGAGGGGCTATCGACCTGGTCATTTAAGGTAAGTAAAATCTACTCTAATATTAGCTTCATGCATGGATTTCTAGCTTAATTAACTACCTAAATTAGTGAAAAACTCGAGAATTGGGTAGTAACCTAGAGCTTGTGATAATTTGAGAATTTACCCGTGAATTTGCTATGAAATAAAGTAAGAATTGTATATTAATGATCCTTAGGCTTTGGGTGAGTGTCCCCTTCAAGAATTATTTGAATCCGAGCGTGCGGGCCCGGGGTTGGATTTTGATAATTTTTCAAGAATGTTGAATTATTGAATAAATAGGATAATTTCCCTACTTTGAGCATGCCTTGATGTCATTGTACCGTATTTTTCTAGTTGCGAGTCCTCGGGTGTAGAGTTCGGAGATTCGGGCTCATCCTTGGTCCGATAGGTAGATTCGACACGAGGTGAGTCTCCTTTATAACCTTGTAAGGTGGAATTGTCCCTCTAGGTGATTTAAATGCTATATGTGATAATTTGTGGGGGGCTACGTTCGTACAAAGTGGCGAGAGTCTGTACATAGCGACTATTACTATTATGTACGGGTAGTTAGGCCCACATCATGCTTTGTGTTTTACTTGATATGAACTATATGCGTGCTGAATTAACATTTCATGTTGCTTACGTCCCCGAAGTTATGAAATTTGAGAAAAACTTGTAAGAAATTGTTCATGGAAAGGTATTCTCTTTTAAAAAGGAATAATATATGTGCATGTGACCGCTTCACAATTTATATTCTACGAGCGGAGTGTGAGCTCCCCCACTCTTATGGGAACAGGTCGTACACCACGGAAGATTGAGAGACGCACTTTTGGGACGGGCCGATCGATCCTCGGCAGTGCGTAGAGAGGTTTGAGAGATGCACTTTTGGGACGGGCCGATCGATCCTCGGCAGTGCATAGAGAGGTTGAGAGCCGCACTTTTGGTACGGGCCGTTCGATCCTCGGCAGTGCGAAGAGAGGTTGAGAGATGCACTTTGGGACGGGCCGATCGATCCTCAGTAGTGCATAGAGTGGTTGAGAGGTGCAGTTTTGGTACGGGCCGTTCGATCCTCGGCAGTGTACGGGCGTGACTATCTTATGACTCCGGCCGGTTGTCCTTACCCTGCATGCGTATGATTTATTTGTTACTAAATTTCATGAAATTGATCTGACATATATTTGCGAAAAATTGAAGTGGTAATTGTTTTATTTATCCCCAGTATTCTTCCTGGATTTCAGTATCTTACATATATACTTGTTGCTTCACTGTCCTTACGTGCCTACTATTTTTATTACATTCTGTTAAATTATACTGTTGGACCTTAGTGAGTGTCACGTCGACCTCTCGTCACTACCTCTTCGAGGTTAGGCGGGATACTCACTAGGTACATATATATTTATGTACTCATGCTGCACTTCTGTACTTAATTGTACAGGTTCTGGGGCTGGTGTTTCTGGTTATCCGACCGGAGCTTGACATATATTCTGGACCTGACTCCACGGTGAGCCGCCTCCCTTGGCGATTCTCAGTTGTGCTATGGAGTTATCTTTTGTTTATTTCTGTCTACATCCTTTCAGACAGCAATACAGCTTGTATCATCTTTTGTATATTCTACTAGTTCGCCTATTGACTTGTGACACTAGTTCCTGGCACGCACATAGTAGATTCTTATTTTGGGAATGTATATATATTGGATCATGATCATTTTGGTTGTATGTATTTAAATTGGTAAATGTTTCCGCCTTTATTTAAATGAGCTAAGTTTAAAACTTTGGGAAATATGTGGGATTGGTATGTTAATAAGGAAAATCTCACTAGTAAACAACTATTGGCTTGCCTGACTCCGGTGTTGGGCGCCATCACGACCCGTGTGGGATTTTGTGTCGTGACATACGGTTTTTACTCTTACTAATCGACTATTTTAAAAAATGGGTAGAGGCAGAAGCGTTCAAACAAGTGCGAGAAAAGGAAGTTAAAATCTTCTTATGGCGAGACATAATATGCCTCTTTGGAATACCAAAGGAAATCGTGTGTGATAATGGCCCACAATTCATAGGCTCGCAAATCATAGAATTCTTCGAAAGTTGGAAAATCAAGCGGATCACTTCAACGTCGTACCACCCCGTGGCTAATGGTCAAGCTGAGTCAATGGATAAGGTCATAATCAACAATCTAAAGAAGCGGCTGGATAAAGCCAAAGGATATTGGCTTGATGAGTTACCAGCGGTACTATGGGCATACAAAACAACTTCAAAGATAGCCATGGGAGAAACTCCGTTCGCGCTTGTTTATGTCTCAGAATCCTTAATACATGTGGATATTGGCGAACCAAGCATAAGGTTCTCAACAACCATGGAAGGTGAAAATGACGACGAATTAAAGACCAACCTGGACCTGCTCGAACCACGGCGAGAAGCAGCATTGATACGGATGGCAGCTCAAAAGCAAATCATAGAGCGTTATTACAACCGTAATGGTCATTTAAGATACTTTAAGATTGGGTACTTCGTCCTCAAAAAAGTCTTTCAATCAACGAAAGAAGCAGGTGCGGGAAAGCTAAATCCAAACTGGGAAGGACCTTAGAAAATCCGAGGCATAGCTGGGAAAAGCGCCTATGAGTTGGAAGCTATGGACGGCAGAGTTATAGAAACAAGCTGGAACGCCATCCATCTAAAGAAGTATTACTTCTAAAAGAAAAGAATACCCACCGTCAGGTATCACACGTTCGATTTTATTTTGAACATTTAAAAATTTTACTAACTTTTTTAGATGATAGGCACAAAGCTAACCCATCACTAGATGATGATATTAGACCTGCAAAGACGCGAGGAAATAACACAATTCCCGATCTAGGGTTACACTTTCTGATGGATGTTTTAAAAGGGTTAAGAAATCATCATCTAAAAAACTATATACCTTTGAGTCCGGAATGTTATTCCTTTTCAGGAAAAGGACCACAAGGAAGGAATAATCAAGTGCTCGAGATTTCATTCTTCAAAGCTCAAACACTTGGGGGACTATACAGTATGGAAGGCTAAGACGAAGCAAATAAGACTATCAAAAAGTCAAAAGCTCGAGCCTGAAGACCCATCTACCCAACGAGACAAGTGACACGAGAAGAATCGAAAGAAATCAAAAGAGCCATCAAAATACAAAGCCTAATGATAAAAGCAAAAACCGGCAAAATATTAGTCACGAGAAAGAAATGTACATCTTTATACTTATTCAAAGTTGTTGTAACAAAAACAGTTAGGGGTAAAAGATCATCATCAATGTACTCATTCAAAAAACTGTTCTCGAATAAAACAGTTATGGATGAAAGATCTAAATCCTTGTATTTGTTCAAGAAACTGTTATCAAATAAAAACAGTTACGAATAAGAAAATATTTCCCTCGTACTTATTAGAAAATTGATTCCAAAACAGTTGCGGGTAAAAACCCCAATCTTTTTAAAAATTGTTACTAGTAAAAAATAGTTGTTTCCTTGTATTAATATCAAAAATATGTTACCTATGAAAAACAGTTACGAAATACAAGAGTATATCAAATCTATTAAACAAAAACAGTTGCAAACATGAGTTTTAGACAATAACCAAACACATGTAAAATGTCATGGAAATTCAAACAAAAAACTTTCCTTGGAAATATTCTTAAACATGTGTAAATTCCTATCACTCTATTGCATTATCATGAAGTTGAGACGTCTTCTTCATGTCAATTATAAAGGGCCCTCTTCCATAAACTATGCCTACTACAAAAAGGCACACATTTGATATGACACCGTGCCTATTACAAAAAAGGTACGAGTAGTCTAAAGCATTCCCCATGCAAAACTCGAAGGTAAAACTAAAACCTTAAAAAATGAAGCATGCAAAAGACTTAAAGAGTGAAACAGAAATTCAACAAAAGTCGAACTAACATTTATATATTAAAACGGCTTATATTAAGTAGTAACTTATACTTAGCCGTATAAAATGTTTATATACATTGTGGTGCCCCTAAGTTGTCATTTGGGGACTTAAAGAAAATCCAAATTTACCCCCGATGGACTGGGGGTAACCACCAATTAATACAAAGAAAATAAAAGGGATAAACCAACTAAATCTTTTCAAGAGAGGGGTTGACTTCAGTGGCAGAAGGAGAGGGAGCAACTGGAGATGAAGAGGCATGAGCGGCTGGAATCTCACCATCAGGTGAAGAGAGGTTATGACCTTGCTGAGGCTTCTCCGTGGCTTCCTTAGTTTTGGCTATTTCAGCACTAAGTTCAAAACCCTCTTGATTCATTTCCATCAATGTGTCAAGACGAGAATTCATATACGCCCCGCTCACATCGACAGTAGCCACCTCTTCCAAATCTTCATAATCCTTTGTCCATACTTGAAGCTCAACTCTCAATCTGTCTTTCTCCGCTTCCGCAGCTTCATGGGCGGCCCTTAATGGAACAATCGACTCCTCTAAAGTTTGAGCTTTGTCTAAAGCCCTACGAAGGTCTTCTTGATTACGAGTGAGTGATTGCACAAGCTCGCATGAGTATTCCTCCTTATGCCCCAACAAGTTCTTCAAGTCTCTAATCTCCTCTAAGGCACGGGACAGCTGCTCCGCGAACGAAGACTCCAGAACACTCTTAACTTTATCAGCCTGACTGCAAGAAGCCCTCTCCACTGCCAATTATGGTGCCATGAGTCTCATCTGCCGCTTCAGGATACTTCTTTCCTCTCCTAAAGCATCCATGTCAATCCTTAAGTTATCATATTGTGCTCTCCAGTTATCAACATCGGCCTGCAACTCTCTTGTCTCTTGGTCCGTGTTTGAAATCCTCTTTATAAGCTCTATGCCTATAAGGTTAATCTACAAGAAATAAACCAGTCATATATGGTAAATTTCATATACGAGAGTGAAAGAGGGTAACTTGTATCATACCTTCAAAGAAGTATGCACGACCTCATTGGCCCATGTAAGAGCATCGTGCCTGGCTAGCTTTTCTTTCTCCGAGGGACCTATCAAAGGCTTGAGCCACACTTCGGGCTCACCCTTTTTCTTGAAAAGATTCCCCTCAGCTGGAACCTCAATTACTACCTGCCACATCTCTCTGCTGGAAGACCCTACTTCCCTAACGGAAGGCATGGAAGCAGGCAGAGATGGAACAGCAACAGGCACGGAAGGTTGAGGAGCTGGAGAAGTCACGGGCAAAGAAGCAGGCACAGAGAGTTGAAGAGTTGAAGATGTTACAGGCAAAGCAACAGCAGAAGTTGAAATAGCCAAAGGAATAGACGAAACAGCTTCTCTCAAAGAAGCAGGAAAGACAGCAACCAAAGGTACGTCGTCAGGAGCAAGATCAACACCCTCATGAATAAGGGAATGTGAAACATCATCAAGGACAGGGGGCTCAATCACAGACACGGAAGGCAAGGTTAAGGTTGCAAGCTCATCATCTAAAACCATTCGCCTTCTCTGTGGCATGTGCACTAAAGCACCCTCTTCTTCTTCTTCTACGGAATGAGACTCACTAATCTTCCTCTTCGAGGAAGATGAACCAACAATAATTTCCTGGGCTTGAGCCAAGGACATGTTTGGGATAGATGAAGAAGACACCCCACGAGCATAGAACCCTATTAAAAAGGGAAAAAAGTTAAACGACAAAAAAAAGAATCGAGTAAGGAGAGAAGCAAGAACAAGAGCTTCACTTACCGTGGGTCTTTACTTGCCAATCGTACCTCCCAGCGAGGTATTTCCAAGATCTTTGTTCTGAAGGAGCAACAGACAACAACTTTTCTACCCAATCACGAATACTGGAGACATTCTCAACAGTATTCATGATTGCTGAGAGAAGAAAAAAAAAACACGGTGTTAATAAAACATCTCAAGTCAAAACAAGAAAAAGTAAATGTGAGCTAAAGCATACTCACGTGCGCGATTCCACTTCTCAGGGAAGGGAAGATTTTCTTCACCCACTAAACCAACAGTGGGTACAGCAACATACCGGAGGTACCAACCCCTATCCTTATCATCTCTAAGGGTTACCAGCACTCTTTTGCTTCTAGCAGTCAGAGTAAAAACCCCTTCACAAAATAAGGTAGGAGAGTAGAGGTGAATAAGATGGTTGAAGGTGAAAGGAACTTAGGCTAAATAAGCCAACTCCTAAGACATGCGACAACTCGCCACACAAGCGGGCCAACTTGTCCTAAGCAGATATTGAAAAAATGGCAAACTTCAATTATAACTGGGTCAATGAGGGGTCTAAACCCTAAAGTGAAAGGATACATATAAACAAAATAATATCCCGCCTTGTAAGACGTTATTCTTCGGTTACTATTCAGAATATAGACAGGAAAGTCAGACCTCCAAGAGCATTCCCTACGAACAAGGGAAATCTGACCCTCAGTTATAAGGGTTGGATATCTTTCGACACTATCAAGAGAAGAAGAGAGATCTACAAGAACTTGACTATCCCTAGCAAAAACAAACTCAGCAGGGACAATTTCATCGACTCCAGGCTCACGAAGGCGTTCGCCTCTACCTCTTGAAAAACACCGAGAAACCCTAAATCTCGGAGAAAATGGAGATCTAGTGGAAGGAGGAGGAACTATCTGAGAAGAAGAGGAGCCCCTCAAAGGAGTGGATCCTAGACTTCTAAGTCTACCACCCCTCCGACTCTTAGTCGGAGCAGAAGATAGCATTAAACTTTCAATATATATTACTCTTTGAGGTTGGTTTGAAGAAGACATGTTTACAAAGGCGAAGAAGAAAGCTCTTTACAAAAGACAAAGTTAGAAAAGTGTTTTGTGGAAGCAAAGAAAAGAAAACATGTATTTATACTTGAAGACAACCATCAAACATGAAGAAAAAGGAAAATAATGATGAAAAGTCATAATTGAAGATGTCACTTCGAGACTGGCACAGCCGCAAAAAGCTCTAAAAGGTGCCGAGTAAATGCAGAACCAATCCGAAAAGGACACGTGGTATGAGCATTAAATGGAAGTGACAAATGACGCCTATGGTGCGGAGAAGGATACAATGATTCAAGGAAAAGCGACGGGAAAATATTCTCACCGTAAATGAGTATCCACTTACCAAATATTAATCGTTAAATATATGGTAAGTGGGGGGACTATTTGTATTGGTAAAAAAGAGTTTCACACGTAAGCCAGCTTTTGACAACTCAGCTAGTCACGTGGACACAGGAAAATGCGACAGTTGGATGTGATTCTTTGAAGAGCTACGGTATAAAGAGGCACGAACTTATCAGCCACGGAAAACTCAACTTGATCAAAATGCGAGAGAGGCACGGTCAGAATGAATCTAGACAAATCTACGGGCAGATTCAAGGACCCACAATTGATTACTCGAACGTTATGTAACCGAACCCCAATTACCGTTATCCTTTGTAACGCCTCATTAATGTCATAATTAGTCATTAATGAGTAACCATAGCAAGAGTCGCAGGTTATAAGAATCTCCTATATAAGGGAGGGGAATACAGCTTGTAAAGGCATCTGATTCTCAAGTACAATCAACCTCGATTTTATATATTTCTGCAATATTGTCTATTATTCATTTTTCTCCATTACCTTGATTATCAGTAACCCTTATTCATCTTAAAAATAAGCTTTAGTCAAAGGTTCTAATTCTTTGGTTAAACAGTCGCTGTACCGATCCTTCAGACTCCACCAAGTTTGTTCGTGAATTGTGAGACCTAAGCAACCTAGTGCTCAGATACCAACTTGTCACGACCCAAATTCCCAACCTCAGGGATCGTGATGGCGCCTAATACCACACTTGTTAGGCAAGCCAATGTCAGAATTCGATTAACTAATTTTCTTTGATTATTTACTTAAGCATAAGTAAATAAATTAAAAGTAAACTTAATTTAAATAATTTTCAATGAGATACTCCAAATATAAAAGAAGAAACAATTAAATAAAATGAACCACGAACTAAGTATATAAATAACTCTAAGACTACCCAGGGTCTGGTGTCACAATTCACGAACTACTAAAGAATACTACAAATAATGGGCTGAAAGAAATAGTGTAACTATTCTGAATATAATAAAACAGTTTTATAAAAATAGGAGAAGACTCTCGGGATCTACGAACGCCGGCAGATATACCTCGTGTCTTCGAATAAATGAATAGTCGCTCTAAATATCTCTATTGTTGGTCGATACCTGGATCTGCACAAAAGAGTGCAGAGTTTAGTATCAGTACAACCGACCCCATGTACTGAGTAAGTATCGAGCCTAACCTCGGCGAAGTAGTGACGAGGCTAAGGCGGGGGCTTTAACAATAAACATGTGATATTAATATATATATATATATATATATATGATAACACAATAAATAATTCTACACGAACAAGAAAATATATCTGAGACAATGATTATAAAACAGGAAGGAAATCTAACACAATCAATTCAAATACTGCAACAATATAACCACCTCTTTCAGGCCTCAGCTATAACTAATCCTCAACAATTTCCAAGTTTTGAAACTTTATCCTTGAATATGAAAATAATAATATAAAATAGAAAGTTTCAAATCTTTGTTTTTCAAAAAAACCAAAACAGTAAAAATAAACATTTAGCTTTTCAAATCTTTATTTTCTGTGAAAATCAGTAAAAATATAAATGTCCTCCCTTATCGTTCCTTGTTGCGGCGTGCAACCCCCTCCCACCTGTCCTCCCTTATTGCTCCTCCCTAAATATATCACCTTTATTGCTCCTGTTGCGGCGTACAACCCAATCCCACATGTCCACTCTTATCACTCCTTGTTACGGCGTGCAACCCGCTCCCACCAGACATATCATATCAATTTATTCA
>ML331719.1:0-26087 GCA_005239505.1 Nicotiana paniculata
ATGGCCTTAGGTGTTAATTTGACCTAGCATTGTACCCCTAATCCTCTAGACCCTTAGGAGTTCCTGATTATATGTCTGTGTGCATATCTGCCTACTGTATGTATGCCTTTAAATGCTCTGTATTTGTCCCTAATCCCATTACCCCTGTTTGTGACTGTTGGACTATCCTTGGTCCTTGTGTGATGTTAAGCTTCCATTTCCTTCTTCAAAACTGTTTTCTTACTTACCCTTTCTCAAAATTGTTCCTTACTTAAATCCTTTTAAATAAAAAAACACTCTCAATACACTCTTAGAAGTCTAAGTTCAGCCCCCTTCGTGTGAGCACTGCTTTGGGAACCCTTTGAGTACCCTCTGAACTCTGACACACAAGTCTGGCACTTCCACACTGCACATGTTTAATTCTTTGGCTATGTCTGGGTGTGAGAACTGCTCGGGAGCCCTTGAGGTCCTTAGGGAACTCTGACACATCCGGATTATGAAAAGGCTATGCAATACCATAAGGCAGTGAGGTTTGGAGGATCTGGGCCTAATTGAAGGCTCCCTATAGAAGTAACTTCTTATTTTCCTTTGGTTGTGTAATTCATAGTTCCCTGACCTGTAATAATTTGTAAACAACTCAGGGTATGGATAGTGAAAATGGAGGGGTATCTACGCATGCATTAGCTATTAAGGGATAGAAATCATGCTATTAGACTTTATTTCCTAACTGTACAATAGAGATCATGTTTAGGCCCATGTGTTAAAATTCATGCATTAGAAACTATGTTGTTTGATTTTATTTCCTATCTGTGCAATAGAGATCTTTAGGCCCATATGTTCAAATTCATGCATTAGAAATCATGTTTATTAGGTCTCATACCTACTGTTTCAGCATGTTCACTTTTACTTAGAAAAATCCTGCTGATAAATGGTATTTTTCTACTGTCATATTCCACACTGCCATGTACGCTTAGAAATCTTGTCCTAGGCTAAAAAACATTAAAATAAATTATCATTCTAGCATCTTTTGAAACCATGATTAATACTGAGCATTTCAAAATCATGCTTAGGAATTCTGCGTACGCATCATTCTGCATCTCTATCTGTGCATTAGATATCATGTTATAGGGCCCTAATCGCTCAACTACATTTAGTCTAATTACTAATGTATAAAAAGTATAACCACCCCACTTAGTTTTTCTCTAACAAAATAAATGGTAATGCTTCTGTGTTCTGAACAACCTAGAACAACATGTTTAGGTAACAATTTGCAACAGTTCCTTTAATAATTCTGTTAATATACACTGTCCCCCGCCTAGGCAAGCCTTAGGTGACTAATTTTTTCAAAAATTAGAAATTTGTCTTTCTTGTGTGTACTGCTTAACACTAATAGGTATTTCTTTTAATTCAGTAGGCAAACTGATTAAGAGCATGTTTTTCTTGAGCTCTAAAACAAGTTTGCCTATCTGTTTATCCTCTGAATTCACCTAGATACCATGTCTTAGGATCTTAATTAATAACACTTCCCTTATATGTTTTTGAGTCGTGCTAATTATATGCATTATCTGTGGAGAAAAATCTGAGCTTCCTATGTGCTCCTATGTGTTTCCCATTGAATGCAGTCTTATGTGTTCTTTGCTTGTCGCCTTAGAATCTTATCCCTTTAAACCTGAGGGTCTGCCTAGTACCTACCTTTTAGGATAGTAGTCTTAACCTCCTCCAGGACTGATAGGATGGGACGGGTAATAGCACGCAATAGAATCCGTGACCAACACACGCTTTAATTACCTTCACGGGGTGGGAAGGGTAGAATATGGATATGATGACCGGTGCGCTAATACCACGTGTAGCCCCTCTTCGAGGAGTGATTATCGGGTATTGCATTGATGTGATCCATATTATTATAAACCTAGGAAACTTGCATACAATAGTTCGTAATTACCTCTACTGTTTTTCTAAACACCTATATGCTTAAGACTTAAATCCCCTCTTATTTGAGCCTTTACTTGTTATTTTCTATTTGTACAAATTCACGAAACCATTTGGCCGGGAACCACACTTGTGGATCCTGAGGGGTGCCTAACACCTTCCCCTTAGGATAATTTCAAGTCCTTACCCAAATCTCTAGTTAGCAATGTAGTTGTAATTAAACCCCTTAGGTGTCCTAACGCACCATTAAAATCGTTAGGTGGTGACTCTTCAAAATATGCAAACCCCTTTCCCCAAAGGAAAGAATTGTCCCAACCAATGTCATGAACCCGATCTTCCGCTGAGGAGGAGCAAAAAAGGGTGCGCGACAAAGAATACTCTCCATGTCGTACTGCTTAGCAGGCAACGAGCAATTAGAATCCTCCAATAAATCAATACTGAACATCATGAAGAAAAAATCTGAAGATGCCAAGAGACTGTATAGACTAGGATTGGATTGTCAGCCCGCAAAACATGTAAATATCGCTGATATATGAGGGTAAAGCATAAGTGCATGAATCTCACCCGCATCTCCGCCAAAGCGATGCTGCATCAATTAAACTAGTTAAATTCGACCTCACTCGAATCAACTGCAGGTTACAGTCTACCTCGTTCGAATTCACGCCCATGTGGCCCACATCCATCATCAACTAAAGGAGTTGACTTCGACCTCGATCGAGTTAACAACTAGTTAAATTTGACCTCGCTCGAATCAACTGCGGGTTACATTCGACCTCGTTCGAATTCACGCCCATGTGGCCCACGTCCATCATCAACTAAAGGGGTTTACTTCGACCTCGCTCAAGTTAACAACTAGTTAAATTCGACTTCGCTTGAATCAATTGCGGGTTACATTTGACCTCGTTCGAATTCACGCGCATGTGGCTATGACCATCATCAACTGAAGGGGTTAACTTCAACCTCGCTCGAGTTAACAACTAGTTAATTTCAACCTCGCTCGAATCAACTGCGGGTTACATTCGACCTCGTTCGAATTCACGCCCATGCGGCCACCGGCCGTCATCAATCGAAAGAGTTAACTTCGATCTCGCTCGAGTTAACGGTAAGATAAAATTCAACCTAGCTTGAATTAATTATGGGACATATTCGACCTCGGTCAAATTCATGCCCACACAGCCCCCGTCCATCGTCAAACAAAGTCCGAACCGGCTTTGCTCGAATAAACTCACCTTCGACCAACCGAAAGTCGGGGACTTTTACAAAAATTCAAAAAAAAAAAGAGAAAGGCCAAAAATGTACAACAAATGAAAAATCAGTTGTTCCATTCCAAAGAAAATAAACATCTTACAAAGGGCCAAAAGGGTACCCCACAAAAATAAAAAGACAAAGAGAAGAACACAAAACAATAACTAAGTACAAAAGGAAAACTTAAGTGCAAAGGCTTCATGCTGCATTATCTCCACCCACGCCGTCACCACTCTCCCCTCTAGGTCCAGCTACTTCTCCTCCACCGTCGCCCCCTCCATCAGCATATTCATCATCAAAAGAAAGCCCGTCTTCGGCTTCTTCATCTTCACCAGCCTCCGGTGTCGCAGGGTTATAGCCACAAGCAAGCCAGGCCTCACGTACTTTAGCATGAACATATTCGAAAGCGGCTTTAGGAACATTCCCCCCCCCCCCGCAAACCCTTATATATATCCCGCTCAGCCTCAGCATGGATCCATATCTCGTACAAATGGCGAGGAACGTCAACAGAGGCAGAGGCATGAGAAGGAGCCTGAGCCAACTACCGTGCCCTCGCAGCTTCGAGAGAAACAACTTGATCTCCTAGGTTCTAGACATCTCTCTCAGGCCTACCAATTTGCTCATCGAGTCGCGCCTCCCTTAGTGCGGCCATTTCCATCTCATATGTTCATTCAGACCTGAGGACGCAGATAGAATCCTCCAGTGTCACTTCCCTCGCCAAGGACGTTACTCGGGCTCCCTCATCCCCCTCCAGCTCAGTCACCTTCCCTTCCAACTCAGTCACATTCTCCGCCAACTCGACACTCAGACTGACAACTCTAATGGCACTTTTCTCAAGCTCTTATCGCAGGGCCACGACCTTCGCCTGAAGATCGACACACTCAACCACGACCCCCTTGCCCAGCTCGAGATCTTTTTCCTTGGACCTAAGCAACCCCTCAAGTTTGCTACATCTGCCAATGGACCGCATTAGTTCCTCATCCTTCCGGTCCAACTCCTCCCTAAGGGACTGAAGATTGCTGCCTGCTCTGAGCCGCACATGCATCTCGCTGCACTTGTCACGATACCGGCGGTACTTCGAAACCATCTCCTGAAAAACGGAAGCCCATTTTTGCTGCCAATGGGCATTCTCAGTCTCCAAAATAAAAGTCTGAAGGGTCAGAAATCAGCAAAAGCGAAAGGCGCGAAACGAAGAAAACAATAAAGAACTCACCCTCAAGGCCATCCCGGCCATTCCCCGTGATAGGTTGATATCGCTGAGCTCCTGACGGTCCCTGTTTTATGCAGTGGAGCAAAGAGGGGAGGAGTGAGGCACCAGGCTCACCGTATCCTCCAACAAATCGCAATCCGAAGGAATTTCGATCAAGAGAAAACCACCATTCGTTCTCACCTCGACACGAGTGAACCTATCCTCAAACATTATTACATCCCGAGGATCAATATCAGAGCCGGATTCATAATAATCTATAACCACTCCCTTCGCCCTCTCACTAGCCGAAGAGGGAGCATTGGCTTCTGCGAAGTCGATGGGGCCCTCGGGATGATCGCAGCAGCCTCTGAACTCTGTCCCCCTTCCAAGGAAGCCGCTCCACTCCTGAGAGGGGCACCACCTCCATTCCCATGATAGGCACAGTCTCCACGACAAAACTAGTACCACCGTCCGGTTTACACACAGCCAATACGGGATCACCCCTTGAAAGCCCCTCGTTCCTGGTCACCCCGTCAGTCACTATCCTTCGCCTCTTTCATGGAGCCTCTTCGTCTTCACCCTGCGATGAATTCTCCACCAAATGAAGAATTTTGGAAGCCAGAACCTTCGCGAGTGGATCATCATCTCGCCGACCGAGTCCGTGCGAAGTTGGATCTGCGAAGTAGCGGCGGCCTGAGCACTCTCACTTGCAGCCGCATTTGGTACAATTCCGACCGAGGCACTCGATTGACAAAAAGTAGGAATGGGATCCCTCGACCTCCTCGAGGCCCTCCGACATACTAATGAAAGAAGCTTAAACAAAAAAAGAAATGGAAGGGAAGAAAGGACGGAATGAAGGGCAAGGTCGCTAAGGGTAAGACGAAATGACTCACCGGTAGAAGGTCTGCGCCCGAATCTCTAATGGAAAGATGACCACTCATGAATCCCCATCGTGTGGGGCAAGACCTGACTCACCCAATAGTGAATATCATCCACTAGCGAAGGGGGTTTCCTTCTCGGCTTCAAAAAAAAAAACGATTAGATCACCGGAAAGGGACAATGAACAGCCATTTGGGAGAAACACTTACGAGCATAATTCCACTCTTCAAGGAACCCGTTAGGATTCGACACCACGTGTTCCGTCCTCATAAAGAAGAAGTTGGACCAAAAGCGACGATTAGTCTTATCATCCATTTTTACCACCAGGCCCTTGGTCCCACGATGACAAAGGTGTATCATCGTACCTCTGTGAAAACTTGGTACGGAGAGGTGAAGCAGGTGACAGAGAGAAATCCCCAGGCCAGCTAGTTCCGCTTACTTGATGATCATGAGGAAGAGCTTGTATATATATGGGGAGAGCTGAGTCGGGCACACACCATAATAGCAGAAAAAGTCCTCCGCCAGGGAAGGAAGGGGAAGTGTGTAACCGATGAGAAAAGGGTACGCATAAAATGCGCAATACCCCGGGGGATGTATCTGTACGACGTCGTTACCCACGGGAATAAGTTCAACGTGGTCAGGAATCCTCCACTTAGCCTTAAGAGTAGCAAACGCCGCAACATCCATTTCGGAAATGACGGGCTCAGGATCATAGTCAGGAAAGTTCTTGAAATCAGTCCTGGCTCTCACCGAACCTAGAATTACCTCATCCACAGTGGGGAAATTCTCATCTTTTGCAATGGCTATCTCCTCTTCATGAGAGGGCATATCCGTTTCTGAAGCAACGGTAACGACGACTCTACCGGAGTTAGAAGATGCATTAGCCATTTTTTCTCTGGTTGTGTAAATGAGGAGCGCTAAGGTGAAGGGGGTAACAATGCCAAGAAACTTTAAAAGAAGAGAGATGGAGACATAAGAATCTGGAGAAGGAGAAGAGGAAAGCCTGGGGTTTTTTGAATGATTAGGAAACACAGCAACCCAAACGAGAAGTTCTCTTCTCTATTTATAAGAATACAGGAACCCTGAGCGGGAAAGCCAAATGTTGCCACATTAACTCCAAAATAGAAGAGGCACAAGAAACGACATAACATATAGGGAACGTGATCCATAATGACACATGAAAGATTGATATCATTTCAAACTGATGTAACGGTCAGGTATGGCTCTCGAAGCTTCATATCATCACCTCGCCCTAAAAAGTTCTCCCCTCGAACAAGATGCCCGGATTTCTCAATTTGCAAACTGGCGAGGTCCGCCCATGGAGCTCGTTCAAAGACGACCCCGACAGGCGGAGGGACTAACTATATGGGTCAAAATCTGATTAAGAAAATTCCACTTAAGAAAGAATGACAAGAGTCAATCAAGTCGATGGTATGTGCATGAAGCAATATACCGGTGAGTGGTTCAACTGCGGTCAATGTCGAGCACTCAGATCAGCCCAAACGGCTGGTACAACACTTAGAGATTTTAGAGGGTTGTTCTATGGGATATTCTAGGAACTTGGATACCCCGGTTAAGTACCACCGGATAAGAAAAGTGTTTTGTATAAATATCAGAAGAGAGGGTAATGAAAGGGGGCATATTCTAACAGATACAGAGACATACATCTCTCTGAAGGAGAAGATGTTCCATCCCCTCAGGCTCTTCGCCAAAAATAAGATAAATCATCGGATCCTGGCATTCATCTGTAGTTCAACTTTATCAAATGTACGGAGGTCTATCTTGTTCAAAAATGGGTGACTCTTTCCCTTTATATATTCTTTGTTATCATTTGATATTATTCAAGTCAACGTCTTTTTATTACATTGTGTAATCCAATCGTGACTGTAATCAAATTTTATGTTCAACTATGCTTGTTTATTCTTGCCTTCTAACTCAGATCTAGAATAAATTATCTTCGGCTAGGATTTACCCTCTATCTCCTTATTGATAAGTTTAACAAAAATGCTTTAAACTTTTTGGTCAAACACATAGTCCATTATCAAAGCTTTTCCAAAAGGAGGAACAAAGAGCTGCGGTCCCAGAGAAAATTGAGCACTAGAATTTGGTTAAAGAATTCCAAATACAACCCATCCACAATATATAATTGCTTCTTCATGATTGATTTAATCTTTGATTAAACAAAGAAAAATACACAACAGAAGATATTTGTCGAAAGATGTAGATTAATTTTTTGTAGTCCTTAATTTTAACTTCTTTATGTTTTAAAGTATTATAATTTCTTTTGTCAAGATTTTTCTTCTACTTTATCCAATCATAAATTCCTGTCGCTATTTTTCGTTTTCTTATCCTGAAATAGGAAGAGTGATGATGACTAGGAGAAAATGGGATCTTTTTGATTTTCTATTTGAGGAGCGTAAATCTGATTAAAAGAGAAATTAAATGCTTTCTATAAGAAATTTTACCATTCCTAAAACTCGAATGTGGGACCTAAAAATGAAAAAGCCGAATCTTATCTACTTCACCATAACCCTGAGTGGTAGGAACACGAGAGAGGCCTTTGCATGTCCAACTATAAGTAGTCTAAAGGTATTTTCAAATTTCAAGTACCAAAAACCTTATCTACTACGACTCCAATTTTATACTTGCAAGTTGAAACCCAAAAATTAAAAAGAAAAAATAAAATAAAATATGAGGGTAGGAGCATAAGATATTTATTGTTTAGAGGCTATATCGATCAATGTTCCAAAAGGCTTTTCTAGGATTCGTTTGGGCTTGCCCATGAGTGGAGCACTATTAAAACACCCAGAGAGTCATGCAAGGACTTAATTCTATGAGATATACGTCTCAAGTGCCTAACCGTGCGCCCTAGACACGCCTAACGCTCAATGCTCAAAACTTGCCAACAGTTTCTATGCATATTGTGATGATCCAAAAGGTCATCTTCCGTTTTAGAACCCAATTCGGTGTTTCGAGGCCTTCAAAACTTCATTTTATTTCTCGTTCATTTGCGTGCCCAGTCCGGGCGCGTTTCCGGAAAGCCTTTGTGTTGAAATTTGAGAAAATAATAATTTTATCCTTTAAAAGTTGATTTTAGTTTACTTTGGTCAACGTTTTGAGTAAACAGATCCGGACCTGTATTTTGATGGTCCCTGTGGGTCACTTTTAAAATATGGGACCTGGGCGTGTGCCCGGAATCAAATTCCGAGGTCCCTAGCTCGAGAAATTAATTTTTGATGAAAATTGTAAGACTGGAATTCTAAGGATTTAAAGAAAATGATTAATATTTGATCTTATTGGTATCGGACCCGTATTTTGGTTTCGGAGCCCAGTACATGTTTGATATAATATTTGAGTCATGTTTGTAAAATTTGATAAGAATCGGAGTTTATTTAACGTGGTTCGGACCTTTGGTTGAGAAAATACAAGTTTTGAAGCTTTCTTGAAAATTTCATGTAATTTGGTGCTAAAATCGTAGTTCTAGGTGTTAGGTTGGCAATTTGATCGTACGAGAAAGTTCATATGATGTTTCTAGGTTTGTATGATGTTTCTAGGTTTGTGTGCATGTTTGGTTTGGAGTCCCGATGGCTCAGGTGAGTTTCGGATAGGCTACGGGGTGTTTTGAACTTGGAAAATTCTGCTGGTCTCACTGAACTTGTTGCAGGCCTCTGATCTCGCAATTGCGGGATCAGGCATCGCAGTTGCGAACACAACAGGGTCCGCATTTGCGAGTCTTTCAGTGCAATTGCGATTAGAAGGCTGGGTAAGCAGTTTTTGGATTTGCGAGGTTACCTTCGCAATTGAGAAGGGAGTCTGGGAAGGGTCAGGTTCGCAAATGTGAACATTTACTCGCATCTTCAAGGTTCAGTGGTCGCAAACGCGAAACATTCCTCGCATTTGCGAAGGCAACAGGAATGTGAAGGGCTTCGCAATTGCGATAGCACCTTCGCATTTGCCAGCTTCGCAAGGTCACAGTTGCGACATCTGTAGCTGAGTAAAAGGGACTTGGAAGGGATTTTTCATTCATTCTTCAAATTTTCAAAACCTAAACCTCAAGGGGCGATTTTCCAAAGACCAATTCTTCCCCAAATCATAGGTAAGTGATTCTTAACTTTTTTCTTTCAATCTTTCACTTCTTTTATCAAGATTTCAACCTAGAATCTAGGATTTTTATGGTGGAATTGGGGATTTTGGGTAGAAAACTAGGGATTTCAAAATTTGGGGATTTATACCTCAAGTAGAGGTCGGATTCCAAAACCAATTGTATATCCGGGCTCGGGGGTGAATGGATAATCGGTTTTTGGTTCAAATTTCAGGTTTGGGCCAAGAGAGCCCGGGTGTTGACTTTTTCAAATATGAACTAAATTGAACTGTAGTTATCGGGGATGATTCTAAGGCTTATTTTGAATCATTTGGTTGGAAATTTGCTAGATATTGTGGAATCGGAGGCTAAGTTGAAAGGCAAAGTTGTGATTGAGTGTTAAGTGATATTTGGAGCGAGGTAAGTGTCGTGTCTAACTTTGGCTTGAGGGAATAGGTATCATGTGTTTATCTGCTACGTGTTTGATTGTTGAATGCGTTGTATAGGTGAGGTGACGAGCACCTATGCGTTGTTTTTGAGTCATAGCATGCAAGTGAAATTCTATTCTTGTAAATTTTATAGTCTTTGATCCTATTATCCATGCTTAGCGGTGTTATTTGAAATGTTAGGAGACTTATATCCAGTTTCACCGAGGATTTGATAACTTGTGAATATTGGTTCAAGGTTGAGATTTATACTGTGATATTAAACATTGATGAAATACTGGTTTCTCTGTGATACTGATATCTATCTGTTGTTATTGATCCTGTGATTTGTGAGGAGGAGTGTAAAGCACGAAGGGTGATACCGTGCATGCATTAATTATATCGTGAGGAAGAGTGTAAAGCACGAAGGGTGATGTCGTGCCATGATATGTGAGTGTTAATGCACGAAGGGTGATGTCGTGCCATGATTTGTGAGTGATAAAGAACGAAGGGTGATGCCGTGTATATTATGAGAGGTTAAGGCACGAAGGGTGATGACGTGCCATGATATTTATTTTTTTGGTGAGGTTGAGAGTAAAAGCACGAAGGGTGATGTCGTGCAGTTTTCCTTTGTTGCCGTGCAGTTTTCCTTTGTTGTTTTAATTGTTTTATTCATTTACAGATTATTGTTTAATTATGTCTTTTCATTGTTCTCACTCCTTATGTTGTAATCCCCTACTGTATGTCCCCTTCCCATTATTTCTGCTTTATTTCTCGTATTACTGTTGTTGCCATTAGCATGATTATACTGTTCAGATTTTTATATGGTGTCGTTTCCTAGCCTCGTCAATACTTCGCCGAGGTTAGGCTAGACATTTACCAGTACATGGTGTCGGTTGTACTGATACTGCACTTTGCACTTTCTGTGCAGATCCAGGTATCGATCCGAGCTGATTCTGAGTTCGTACCTGACGTCTGCGCAAGAGACCCGAGGTAGATCTGCCGACGTCCGCAGATTCCTAGATTCCCCTCCTATATGCTCATTTATTTTTTTCCTTAGTTCATAACAGTTGCACATTTTTCTTTCAGCCGAATACTTGTAGTAAATTCATAGTAGTCTGTGAGTTGTGACTCCAGATCATGGGTGATTAGACATACCAATATCATTTCCGCAGTATTATTCTACAATTTCGCTTCTTATTTGGTATCATGTGTTGAATTGTGTGGATCTCCGTAAAGTTTTAAATATTTTTATGTTGTAAATCTCTAATGTTGGTTTTCCTAGCAAGTATAGCGTTAGACGCCATCACGGTCCCGACGGTGGGAATTCGGGTCATGACACATATCAAGTGACAAATTTCGTAATTAGCATTGTTGACCTTTAAAATTATTTTACAAATGAATAATTAAATTTATATTCATCTACAGGAATATCAAGATTGAGAGTAACTCAAATAACGATACATTGTATTGTATATTTACTAATTAAGAATACCATGAGGTGAATATCATTTAAATATTTCTTAAGGAAATAGATAGCAAGAATTTATATCTTCTGTAGCACTCCAGAAAATTTTGAAGTGCTTCAAGGCTATTTAGAAGATTGACGCATGCCATTTACATTAATTTACGAGTGAACAAGTACTATTAGTACGAAAGATGTCTCTTGAATATGATAATGAGTGTACAAGGTATAATTGAAGGGATAGGGTCTAAGTAGAGCCCACAGGTCAAACAAAGTTGGAAACTATACGACAGACTTAATTCCAAATGAGCTTGCACAAGACCCTCATCAAATAAGCACAACTCTCAAGATACAAAGAAATATATGGTGAACCACCTATCAAATGAAATCTTTTCGAGTCTAGTTCTAAAGATTCAAATCGTTTGTTATTAGGACATTCCAACAAGAAGTTATGATTTTTTCCTAAAAAATATCAGAGCAGCTAACTGAGCCGAGCCAAACCGTGGCCAACGATTGGGACCACGACCTCAATCGTGTCTCACAGTTCAAACTGCGGTTGATTCCACTAAGGGTGAAGGAGGCATGCCTAAAGTACGAGGCTAACCATGGCGACGGTTACCCTCTCGGTTTACCTCACGGTTGTCCCAAGCCTATATATATCCCTTTTTGTTCGATTTTAGCCATGTCTTCAACTTCTTCAAAATCCTTGAGAGCTTTTCATTGGAACTCGAGCAAGGGGTGTTTCATATCAACCAAGGTAAGTTTTGATTCATGATTATGTTAATTAAAGTTGATTAATACTAGTATTAACATGATTTAACCATGAGAATTTATTGGATTTCTTCAAATCCTTCAAGAACAAAGGAGAAAAATTGAGATTCTTCCTCCAAGAGGTAATTCCTTTACATGGGCTTCATATACATGCTATATTGATGTATGAGTAGCATGTTTTAAGTTGTAATAATGTATTATTTGAACCCTAAGAATGGGTCTTAAAAATAAATTTTGGTGAAAAAGAAGGTGAGTAGTGATAGGTTGATACGAATGGAATTTTGAGTTTCTAACGATTCTGATAGACTTGATAAATGAGTTGAAGTAAGAATCACATTTGATTAAGAAATAACGCTAGTTCTTGAAATAGATATTTATGGACTAGTATTTCTTTGGAGAAGATAATGAATAGTAACTTGGTGATGTTGAGTGGTTAATGTAATATTCGATAATGACTCCAAATGAGTATTACTCAATAAGAATAGAATTGAATAAGCGAATGGATGAACCTAATTGACTATTTGGGATGGTTATAGGCTTGTAACCAACTTGTGAGTCTTAAATAGATATTGATAATATTTTTGGATATGATTTAATATAGTTCTGTAGATATCAAGTTGTTGATTACGTTTGAGCATTTTTATCAATGTTGAAATGTGATGACCCAAGTGGTGATTTTATAAATTTAGACTCTGTTCCATGCTTAATATCCATAAAAAGACTATTCGTGCGCAGTCCGGGCGTGAAACCGGAAAGCTTTTATGTGAAAATATGAGAAATAGAGATTTCTAGGATTTAAATTTGAATATAGTTGACTTTCTTATGCTTCGACGTCGTTTCTTCAAGCATAAATGATATCATATTGAACAAATGAGCTCCTATTTCTGTTTTGAATGAAGTATTAGATCCATATCTTAATTACGGATCCGTAGCAAAAAGAATCATCGAATTTGGACATCGTATGGGGATTGTAGGGTCATTTTACTAAGGTTGCCAATTTTTCAGGTTAATTACGAAATTGCCACTGACGGCGTATTAAAAAAATGTGCACTATTTGCAAATATTAGAACCTACATATCTCCTTCATTATAAAGTCAAATTGAGTGATCAAAAGTCTAACTTAACTAGAATTTCACAAGGAATCCATTGGACACATAAAAATCGAGTTTCGGGATCATTTGGCACGAGAACGAGGCAGAATAGCTGGCAGAAAAATATATATAAAACGAGCAGACTTCTTCTTCAAATTTTCGAACCCCACAGCCCTTGGAACGAATTTCTTCACCAAACATCATCCCCAAGTCATAGGTAATCAATTCTAAACTTTACTCTTTCAATTACTCATTGTTTTTCATCACTTTTAAATCAAAAACTAAGAATTTTCATGGTAAAAATTGAGGGTTTGGGTGAAATTAGGGAATTTTGTAAAAAATCGAATCTTTACCTCGAACCTCGAATTGAGGTCAGATTTCGAAACTAATTGTATATTTGGGTTCGTGAGTGAATAAGTAAACATAATTTGATCCGAACCTCGAGTTTAGACCAAGCGGGCTCGGGGTCGGGTTTTCACTTTTTTTTAGAAAACTTAGAAAAAAAATTAATTTTCAATAAATTGAGTTCCTTTACCCTTAATTAATGATATTGAGTTAATTATGATTAGATTCGAGCAAGTTAGAGCAAGACTCTAAAGGAAAAGCTATAATTTGAGCTGTGAGTGGCCTGCGAAATTGAGGTAAGTGTTTGGTCTAACTTTGACTTGAGGGAATAGGAACCCCCACTTGTTTGCTATGTGAAATGCATGTGTGTTGTGTATAGGTGAAGTGACGAGTATCTATGCACCACCAAATTTCCTGTTAAGCATGATCCATTTCCCGTTCCCAATTTAATTGATTCTTGTCTTAATTGTTCTATGTTCATTTTTGTTTCTGTGATTACTTGGCCTTGTTATTTTGTTGTTAAATATTGTTGTGGTTATTTTGAAAAGAGTATTGGTTGTTTTAGCTGGTTCCCTTGTGGTATAAAACGGTTGAGCAGCTTGACATTATTTTTACGAGATATATATATATATATATATATATATATATATATATATATATATATATATATATATATATATATATATATATATATATATATATATATATATATATATATATATTTATGTTTCATGTTGGTTCCATGATTGAGAGGATATTGATGATGTTTATGAGAAAAATACAGTTTCTTATTTATAATTGTTGAGACTAAAATATTGTGAAAGGCTTGGCCTAAATTGTGAAATTTATGAATAAATTGATATAAGATGTCTGGTGGGAGCGGGTTGCACGCTGCAACAAGGAGCGATAAGGGAGGACATTTATATTTTACTGAATTTCAAAGAAAATAAAGATTTGAAAAGCTTAAATGTTTATTTTATTGTGCTTCATATTTATTTGTACTACTTTTATTTAAAGTTAAATTTTGGAAACTTGGAAGTTATTTGAGAATTGGTTATAACTAAGACCTGGAAAAGGTGGCTGAGTTATTTTATTGTTGTTGCAGTGTTTTATTTATTTGTTTAGATTTCCTTCTTGCTTCATATATTATTGTCACGGGTTATATGTTTTTAATGCCCTGTCGTAGCCTCGTCACTACTTCGTTGAGGTTAGGCTCGAAACTTACTCAGTACATGGGGTCGGTTGTACTGATACTACACTCTACACTCTTTTGTGCAGATCCAGGTACTAGTCAGCAGTAGAGATTTCTAGAGCAGCCATCTATTCAGTTGGAGACACGAGGTATATCTGTCGGCGTTCGCAGATCCTGAGAGTCTTCTCCTATTCTTATCAAACTGTTTTAGTATATTCAGAACAATAATACTATTTCTTTCAGCCCAATATTTGTACTATTATTTAGTAGTTCATGAATTGTGACACCAGATCCTGGGGTAGTCTTAGAGTTATTTATATACTTAGTTCGTGGTTCATTTTATTTAATTGCTTATTATTTTATATTTGGAGTATTTCATTGGAAATCATTTAAATTAAGTTTACCTTAAATTCATTTAGTTATGCTTAAGTAAATAATCAAAGGAAATTAGTTAATCGAATTCTAACATTGGCTTGCCTAGCAAGTGTGGTATTAGGCGCCATCACGATCCCTAAGGTTGGGAACTTGGGTCGTGACAAGTTGGTATCATAGCACTAGGTTTCCTAGGTCTCACAATTCACGAACAAACTTGGTAGAGTTTGAAGGATCGGTACATAGACTTCTGTACTTATCTCTCAGAGGGTATAAAGTTAGGAACAATTTCACTTCTATTCTACTCTATCGTGCGAATTTATTCTACCATTGATGATTGAACTTGTCTATTCTCGTCCTCTCACAAATCTCGACCACACGCAAAGCGTCTACAACTGGACAAGAGATGCAGCCCCAATGACGACTACGATTAGGGGAAGAGACACAAGTAGAGCTCAGTCTAGAGCTCGAACATCAGCACCTATTGTAAAGCCTCAAATGGATCTAGACGCAGAGATTCTAGTTCAGTCGGTACATGTTGGTCTAGCCCATATCACAGAAGGATTATAGCTACTCCAGTATTGCATAACAAGGGAATATTTGAAAGCAACATGGTTGATTTATATGAACTGTGAAGTTTAACGTTGTGGATTATCAGGCATTGTGACCTATGATTTCGTGCCAAGTGGGGAAGTCCACTGTCAAGGAATAGATTGCGGGGTCATGTGTATATCGTTTGTGGCCTGGAATGTATAAGGCCTGATATTTTGCAAGGGATAAAGTCGGGACTTGCGGTATGTCTTCCTCTTTAATAACCCTACATCTCATTACCAAAGGAGTTATATAACCAACTTTAAATCTACAGAAGGTTTACTCACTGTGGAAGTCACGGTTGCAGATTTTGGGGGTGCTCTAGAGGGAGTACAATGATTAACAAGCTTCTAGACTATATGGTTCGTGCCAAGATTTATCTGTATATAGATCTACTTTTGTGATCATTGTGTGTCAATAGGGATGTGAGTTACCTCAAAAGAATAACGAAGAGTATATGAATAAAGGTGGTAGCTCAGAGGTGTTGAGTCAGCATAGTAAAAGAAGAAATTGACTGGCGGTGTTTGTGGAAAACCTACGAAGAGGATGACCAGCCAATGCAGCATTAATTACTTGACTCAATTCTCATAAATGCTTTTGAAAGAGTTTGTTTCTCGGACACTCCATAATGTGTGGCGCATAGGGTTAAACGGTTGCGTCAGGTCATATGATGGTGTTAGAATATGCCATCAGGTTCGATAAGTTAGCTTGTCATACTCCTACTTCGGTTCTTATAGCAGAGAGCAAGTCCACAGACTCATTAAAGGACTCAAATATGATTGTAAAATTTTTGTACGACTCAGGGCAGGTTGATACTTCATTTCAGCTAGTGGTAGAAATTGTCCTAGGCTTGGGAGAGTCATATTTCATCAGAGCACTCAGGCTACGTGCCTCATTGTAGTTACAACTCAACTTGCATGACCAGGTAGGGAAAAAGGGGTTGGAATGTCGAAGGTGGAGGTCAAGTTCCTAGAGGTGGAGACCCAACCTGTTGATATATTTTTTATGGTATGGCTGAGGTCGTTACATTAAATAGTGCCATTACAAGAACAATCTCTTATTATTATAAAGTGATGATTTCTTGAACTTAATTCGGTTATGCGTATCTAATAAAATTCTTCTAATATGCTCCACTCTCAGGTGAGCTTCGTAACTCTAAAATCTACTTATGTGAATACTTGTATTGAGAAATTCTATGGAGATAATTGTGTCTATCATTACGTGTTGTAATTTTGTTTAACAAAAAATATTTAAAGGAAGGAAATGGAATGTTTCGATTGGCGTGATATGATTTGAGATGCTTAAATCGGGCTACGAGCCGTGGTGGAAGTTATGTAAGGACGAGGTCCTTGTGATGGAAATTCTTGTGTTTAAATTCTCCCTTGTGAATTAAAATTTTACTATAGTACGGGTAGGGAGTCATACATGTTAGGATTATTCAAAAATTTATGTATAAAATAATGATAATAATCATAATAATAAATGAATAAATAATAATAAAAGTAATACTAATAATAAGTAAATAAATTAATTAATTAATTAACTAATTATTTATTTGTGCATAATTTGTCAAATCCGTGTTTTAATTATTGAGCTTTGACCTACGAGGTATGTGCCCGCCCATGTGGCGTCAAATAAGACACGTTAATTCGGGTATATAAATACGAGGTCTTCAAGCATCGTATCTCGTTATCAGTATTGTGAAGGTTTGAAATGAGATTTTATTTGTTGGCGTGAAGCTATTTGATAATTCTGTAATTGGCTATGAACAACTATTAAGAAAATGGAGGCAGTCAAGAACTGGCCTAGACCCGCTACAGCCACGGAAATAAGGAGTTTCTTGGGTTTGGCGGGTTACTACTGTAGTTTGGGGGAGGAGTTTTCATCTATATCATCCACTATGACTAAATTGAATCAGAAAAGTGCCCCATTTAAATGGTCAAATGAGTGCGAGGCGAGATTTCAGAAGCTCAAGAAAGCCTTAACTTCAGCATCGGTGTTGGTGTTACCTTCAGGTTCGGGTTCTTTTACGGTGTATTGTGATGCTTCCCGAGTTGTCCTAGGAGCAGTGTTGATGCAGGATGGCAGGTTGATGGCATATGCGTCTCGACAGTTGAAGGTCCATGAGAAGAATTACCATGTTCATGACTTAGACTTGGCAGCCATTATTCATACATTGAAAATTTGGAGGCGCTATCTTTATGGCGTGCCGTGTGAGGTTTTTACTGACCATCGCAGTCTCTAGTACTTGTTCAAGCAAAAGGATCTAATTGGGACAGAGGATATGGTTAGAATTGTTGAAGGATTATGATGTCACTATATTATATCATCCAGGGAAGGCCAATGTGGTGGCCGAGGCATTGAGTAGGAAGTCGATGAGTATGTGCAGCCTTGCATTTATTCCAGCCGGTGAGAGACCGTTGGCTTCAGATATTCATACTTTGGCTAATCAATTCGTGAGGTTGGATATTTCACCCGGCAGTGTTCTAGCTTGTACAATCGCTCGGTCTTCTTTAATTGAGCGTATCAGAGAGCGGCAAGATGATGACCCGTATTTGATGGTCCTTAGGGACACAGTTCGTCACGGTGGTGCCAGAAAGGTTACAGTTGGAGATGATAGTGTTAGAGGATGCAGGGTCGTATATGTGTACCTAAATGTTGATGGCCTTCGTGAGTTGATCCTTGAGGAGGCTCACAGTTCTAGGTATTCTATTCACCCATGTGCAGCCAAAATGTACCAAGACTTGAGGCAGCATTATTGGTGGAGAAGGATGAAGAAGGACACTGTTGCATATGTGGCTCGTTTCTTAAATTGTCAACAAGTAAAATATGAGCATCAGAGACCCGGTGGCTTGCTTCAGCAGATAGAGATTCCTGAGTGGAAGTGGGAGCGTATCACTATGGACTTCGTTGTTGGACTCTCACGGACTCAGAGGAAGTTCGACGCGGTTTGGGTTATTGTGGATAGGCTGAGTAAATCAGCACATTTCATTCTTGTGGCAATACTTATACTTCGGAGCGGTTGGCTGAGTTATACATTCGGGAGATAGTTCGCCCTCATGGGGTTCCCGTGTCTATCATTTTTGATCGGGGTACGCAGTTTACTTCGCGCTTTTGGAGAGCAGTTCATCATGAGTTGGGTACCCGAGCAGAGTTGAGTACAACATTTCACCCTCATACTGACGGGCAATCCGAGCGTATCATTCAGATATTGGAGGATATGCTCTGCGCTTGTGTTATTGACTTTGGAGGTTCATGGGACCAGTTCTTATCATTAGAAGAGTTTGCTTATAATAATAGTTATCAGTCGAGCATTCAGATGGCTCCTTATGAGGCATTATATTGTAGACGGTGCAGATCGCCAGTTGGATGGTTTGAGCCGGGAGAGGCTCGGTTGTTGGGTACAGACTTAGTTCAGGAGGCCTTAGATAAGGTCAAGATTATTCAGGATAGACTTCGTGCAGCTCAGTCTAGGCAAAAGAGTTATGCCGATCGTAAGGTTCGTGATGTGGCATTCATGGTTGAAGAGAGAATATTGCTTTGTGTGTCACCCATGAAGGGTGTTATGAGATTTGGGAAGAAGGGTAAGTTGAGTTCTAGGTACATCGGGCCATTTGAGATTCTTGATAGAGTGGGGGAGGTAGCTTATAGACTTGCGTTGCCTCCAGGGTTATCCTCAGTTCATCCAGTATTCCATGTGTCCATGCTCCGGAAATATCATGGTGACCCGTCCCACGTGTTAGATTTCACCTCTGTCCAATTGGACAAAGACTTGACTTATGAGGAGGAGCCGGTAGCCATTTTAGACCGGCAGGTTCGTCAGTTGAGGTCTAAGAGTTATTCTTCAGTTCGAGTGCAGTGGAGAGGCTAGCCCGTTGAGGCAGCTACTTGGGAGTCCGAGTCGGACATGCATAGTAGATATCCACACTTGTTTGCCAATTCAGGTAACTTTCTATGTCCGTTAGAAGACGAAAGTGTGTTTTAGAGGTGGAGATTGTAATGACCCAAGGGATTATTTTATAAATTTAGACTCTGTTCCATGCGTAATAGCCATAAAAAGACTAATTTTAAATACCTCGATTTACGTGCGCAGTCCGGAATTGAAACCGGAAAGCTTTTATGTGAAAATATGAGAAATAGTGATTTCTAGGATTTAAATTTGAATACATTTGACTTTGGTCAATATTTTTAGTAAACAGAACCGGATCCATGTTCCGACAATCCCGTGAGGTCCGCAGTAAAATATGGGACTCGGGCTTATGCCCGGAAGTGAATTCCGATGTCCCAAGCCTTAGAAATTAATTTTTTAAAGAAATTGTTTTGCTGAAATATTAATGAAATAAAGAAAAGAATTAATGGTTGAAACCATTGGTATCCGGCCCGTATTTTGGTTCCGGAGCCCGGTACAGATTTTTTATAGTATTTAAAGGTTTATTGTGAAATTTGGTGAGAATCGAAATTTATTTGACGTTATTCTTATTCAGAAGTCCGGTTGATAAATAGTGAACTTTAAGTGTTCTTGAGAAAAATAATGAGTTTTGAGGTTTAATTCATAGTTTTACATGTTATTTTCATGATTTGATCGCACGATCAAGTCCGTATAATGTTTTTAGACTTGTGTGCATGTTTGGTTTAGATCCCCGAGGGCTCGGGTGAGTTTCAAATAGGTTTGGTTGTGTTGCGCTCGTTCTTTCTTATGCTTCGACGTCGTTTCTTCAAGCATAAATGATATCATATTGAATATATGAGCTTCAATTTCTGTTTTGAATAAAGTATTAGATCCGTATCGTAATTACGGGCCCGTAGCAAAAGGAATCATCGAATTTGGACATCGTATGAGGATTTTAGGGTCATTTAACTAAGGTTGCCAGATTTTTCAGATTAATTACGAAATTGCCACTGATTGCGTATTAAAAAAATCTGCACTATTTGCAAATATTAAAACCTATATATCTCTTTCATTATAATGTCAAATTGAGTGATTCAAAAGCCTAACTTGACTAGAATTTCACAAAGAATTCATTGGATACATAAAATTCGAGTTTTGGGATAGTTTGGCACGAGAAACGAGGCAGAATAACTGGCAGAAAATTATATATAAAACGAGTAGACTTCTTCTTCTTCAAATTTTCGAACCCCACAACCCTAGGAACGAATTTCTTCACCAAATATCATCCTCAAGTCATAGGTAATCAATTCTAAACTTTACTCTTTCAATTACTCATTGTTTTTCATCACTTTTAAATCAAAAACTAAGAATTTTCATGGTAAAAATTGAGGGTTTGGGTAGAATTAGGGAATTTTGTAAACAATCGAATCTTTACCTCGAATCGAGGTCATATTTCGAAAGTAATTGTATATTTGGGTTCGTGGGTGAATTGGTAAACGTAATTTGGTCCGAACCTCGAGTTTAGACCAAGCGGGCTCGGGGTCGGGTTTTCACTTTTTTTTAGAAAACTTAGTAAAAATTATAATTTTTAATAAAGTTAGTTCCTTTAGACTTAATTAATGATATTAATTTAATTATGATTAGATTCGAGCAAGTTAGTGCAAGATTCTAACGGAAAAGCTATAATTGAGCTGTGAGTGGTCTGCGAAATTAAGGTAAGTGTTTGGTCTAACTTTGACTTGAGGGAATAGGAATCCCCACTTGTTTGCTATGTGAAAGGCATGTGTGTGGTGTATAGGCGAGGTGACGAGTATCTATGCACCACCAAATTTCCTGTTAAGCATGATCTATTTCTCGTTCCCAATTTAATTGATTCTTGTCTTAATTGTTATATGTTCATTTTTATTTCTATGATTACTTGGCCTTGTTATTTTGTTGTTAAATATTGTTGTGGTTATTTTGGAAAGAGTATTGGTTATTTTAGCTGGTTCCCTTGTGGTATAAAATGGTTGAGCGGTTTGGCATTGTTATATATATATGNTATATATATATATATATCCTGTTGGTTCCATGGTTGAGAGGATATTGATGATGTTTATAAGAAAAGTACAGTTTCTTATTTATAATTGTTGAGACAAAAATATTGTGAAAGGCTTGGCCTAAATTGTGAAATTTATGAATAAATTGATATGAGATGTCTGGTGGGAGTGGGTTGCACGCCGCAGCAAGGAGTGATAAGGGTGGACAGGTGGGATCGGGTTGCATGCCGCAACAGTAGTAATAAGGGTGATATATTTAGGGAGGAGCAATAAGGGTGGACAGGTAAGAGCGGGTTGCACGCCACGACAAGGAACGATAAGGGAGGACATTATTTTTACTGAATTTCAAAGAAAATAAAGATTTGAAAAGCTTAAATGTTTATTTTACTATTCTTCATATTTTTTGCACTACTGTTATTTAAAGTTAAAGCTTGAAAACTTGGAAGTTATTTGAGAATTGATTATAGCCGAGACCTGGAAAAGGCGGCTGAGTTATTTTATTGTTGTTGCAGTATTTTATTTATTTGTTTAGATTTTCTTCTTGCTTCATATATTATTATCACAGGTTATATGTTGTTAATGCTCCGTCGTAGCCTCGTCACTACTTCGTCAAAGTTAGGCTCGACACTTACTCAGTACATGGGGTCGGTTGTACTGATACTACACTCTGCACTCTTTTGTGCAGATCCAGGTACTAGTCAGCAGTAGAGATTTCTAGAGCAGCCATCTATTATGTTGAAGACACGAGGTATATCTGTCAGCGTTCGCAGATCTCGAGAGTCTGCTCCTATTTTTATCAAACTATTTTAGTATATTCAGAACAGTTATACTATTTCTTTCAGCCCAGTATTTGAAGTATTCTTTAGGAGTTCGTGAATTGTGACACCAGACCCTGGGGTAGTCTTAGAGTTATTTATATTCTTAGTTCGTGGTTCGTTTTATTTAATTGCTTATTATTTTATATTTGGAGTATTTCATTAGAAATCATTTAAATTAAGTTTACTTTAAATTTATTTATTTATGCTTAAGTAAATAATGAAAGGAAATCAGTTAATCGAATTCTAACATTGGCTTGCCAAGCAAGTGTGGTGTTAGGCGCCATCACGATCCCTAAGGTTGAGAATTTAGATCGTGACATGAAATGCATTATTGGAAAAGCAGATGATAGGTATCAAAGCGAAAGTAAGGTAAGTTGATTAAAATTTACTCTTCTTGAGGGATTTCTTTAAAATCATGCTTTGAGTTAATATATCGGTTTGTTTGTAAATGTGCATCCGCACTTATTAGGACAAGCAGCGAAGGATATCACCATGTATTTTGAGTTGTGTTGGATATAAAAGATCTTGTTATTTTATATAAAAATCTTATTTTCAAAGACTTGATGACAAATGCCACGAGGCAAATGTTATAACTTTCATTAAAACTTATTTATTGATAAAAATATAAATATTTGAGGGTTAAAGATGTTTTAATTTTATGAAAAATATTTCTTTTGAAACTTGATTAATGGACAATATTTGTTGTAACGTTAAAAGATGGACGTTAAATTTCCAAAGGTTTTAAAATGAAAAATTATATATTTTAAATTTTATTCAAATGCTTTAGTTTGGTCATGAGATGTAATTTGGTAAAAATAGATCATTTGAGGTTATTATGCTATGAATCTATTTTTAAAATATCAAATATTTTTGGAGTTACTAGTGAAGACTATCGAGATTAGTTTGAATATTAAGTTTGATACCATGAAACTATACGTGCTAGGGAAAATGTGCTATATTAGCATAGTTGAGTCATTTCATGCAAAACTACGATGAAACAACCTGAGCAAGTTGGGTATATAATACTTGTCGCTACATTAATCACCTAGTTGAATTTGTTCTTATGTCGATGTCCTTAGTATAGTGTTTCCGGTGAAAGGTAAATAATTTTCTTATGTTTAGCCCTAAGAATTCGAAAGCGCTTTCGATAGCTCAATGTCATTCAAATTTGCCTAAATATCATAGAAATAATATTTCTTCCAGAAAGAAAATAGAAAATGTCTATTTTGTTTCCTTATCTTGACTTTCTGTGATATTTAGAAAAAGTTTGAGTGACTTTTTTTATTACAAAAGATAGTTTTTTGACTTTTATGATACTTAGCAAAGTTGAATGACTTTTCCCTTATACATAATTTTTTTATTAACTTTAGTACAATAAATTAAAGCAAAAGTTAAGTCACCAGAAATTAAACTAATCAATGATATGTTTGCAATGATCTACCTACAAGCATATCTCAGTTTACCCATGTCGAATTTAATGTACATTGAATGTCACACCCTGCATTTTGAGAGTTTTTGGCATCCATGGTACTGCACGCTATAGGGTAGCAGGACGAGCGTCAATCGCGTAGGCAGAGGTGTGCTGACGATGCGTTGTGAAGGAGCATCAGACAGATGGGCTATGCATGAGGCAACAACTATATAGATATGTTGTGTTGCATATCCTAATAATACCAAGAGAGTTTAGCGAGGATTTAGGATGAGACAAGGGGTCTAGCCTGCGGGCGACGGCCGCGTACGTGCCTGAGTGTCACGACCATACGTTTCTGAGCTAAGAGGGGAATCTAGGGATTTCGGTAGTATGACTTGTTCCTAGTATGATCTTATATATGCTAACCAAGTTTGGCGTCATTTGGAGTTCATTTTCCTATAGGCTTGACTTCGCCAAGGACAGTGGCATTGTCGTAATTTGCTGAAATGTCCGAAGGCTAGAAATATCTTCATGAGTATGGAAATGGGGTGAAACTTCATGGAAGTGTGAGGGAAGTCAAGAGAAAGCTTTAGGAACAGACGGTGCCTTATTGGTAGTTCGAATGAGTGAGAAAGGGTCATTATGATTCTCTGGCCAAAACATGTCTAGTAGGGAATCTTGGGCTTTTTTATTTTAAGCACATATAAGGGGGGCAGAGGTGTTGAAGCTCAACCAGCCACCCATGTGCGTGCTACCACCAAGCTGCATCAAGTGAGCTACCTTGAGGGGGAACCTCAAGGGCCAGCATCGGCATCTCAAAGGAGCGTCTTAGGTATCCATACGAGCTTGGGAACTCTATGGACGACGCGACACCTCAAGGCTAGCGTTGGGCACACAACGGGTGCCAGAGGCTTGACGCGCAGGACGATTATGCCCTATGGGCTACCAACATGGTGAATAAAGACCTCCGTGCCAATTGGATACTTGAAGCATCTATCATAGGGGCCTTATGTATCGACTCTTGAGCATAGCTTGAGTTCATCTATGCGAGCAAGGGTCCGTTGGCCTAGTGTGTAGTTGTGGAGCGACACTATTGTAACGACCCGACCGATTATTTTGGAAATTTGCACTTTGCTCGATAGTTTGGGGGCACAAGTAGCTCTGTATGATGTATTAGGACTTGTGTATAAAATTTTAGCTTATTCCGAGTTGATTTGATATGTTTCGGCGGGAGTTTTTGGAAGTCGAAAGTTCGAAAATTCATTAAGTATTATTTGAGGTGCGCTTCACCGTTTCGATGTTGTTATGCGTGATTTAAGGCCTCAAGTAGGTTCATGTTTTGTTATGGGACTTGTTGGTATGTTCGTACGGGGTCCCGAGGGGCTCGGGTGAGTTTCGAATAGGTGTTGGCTGTGTTGTGCTCGTTTTTCTTATGTTTCGACGTCGTTTCTTCAAGCATAAATGGTACCGCATTAAACAAATGAGCTCTGATTTCTGTTTTGATTGAAGAATTAGATCCGTATCGCAATTAAGGAGCCATAGCAAAAAGAATCGTCAAATTTGGACATCGTATGAGGATTTTATGGTAGAATTGGGCTGCCAGATTTTTCAAATTAATTACGAAATTGCCATTGTTTTCGTATTTAAAAATCTATATTATTTCCAAATATTGAAACCAACATATCTCCTTCATTATAAGGTCAAATGGAGTTATTCAAAAGTCTAATTTGACTGAAATTTTATAAGGAATCTATTGGAGGCATTAAAAGTGAGTTTTGTGATTGTTTGGTACGCAAAACGAGACAGAATAGCTGGGAAAAATACTTAATATCGAAAGTTTGTTCATTTGGTCATATTTTGAGTTGGGAAGCTCGGATTTGGACAATTTTTGGAGGTGATTTTCACTGCATGGATTGGGGTAAGTGTTCTATACTCGATTTTGAGTTATATTTCATAAATCCATCCTCGTTTTAGGCATTTGATTGATGATTTCAAAGTGAAATTTGGGGGTTTTGTATAAAATTTCATTAAGCGAATTTTTGAGTTTTGAATATCGATTCGGAGTCGTATTTGAGTGAAAGTAGTATGGTTGGACTCGTAATTGAATGGGTGTTTGGGTTTTGTAAATTTTGTCGGATTCCGAGGTGCGGGCCCGGGGAGTTGACTTTTGTTGACTTTTTGCAAATACTATAAGGATCATAGATTTGTTAATTGAAATTATTTTCTCTTGCATTGTTTGATGTATTTAAGTCTTCTTTGTCTAGATTGGGCAGAGCGATGGTGAATTGGTAAAGGAAAAGCTAAATTGAGTATTGAGTTGGCCGAATTGAGGTAAGTGTCTTCTCTAACTTTGTGGGGGGGGGGGGGGGGGGAAAA
>ML331720.1:0-40602 GCA_005239505.1 Nicotiana paniculata
GATATAAGTATATTTAATAGAGAGAATTATGTAAAACATAGTTTCTTTCAAAATACGAAACTTACCAAATATGCTTTTCCCAATAAATGACTTCCAAATATCATTTTTGGCAAGACTAGTGCTTTTCAAATATACCTTCGATGTAAAAGTCATTCAAATATAATCATTTCGAAACCATTGCTTTTTCAATAATACTTTTCAATAAAAATCCCTTGATCAAAATCTCCTCAAGATTTATCTACCGGAACTCAGTCCGTAACTCAAAAATTTACATGCAGTACAGGAGGAATATCAAATCTTGCCAATAAATGCAGTAAATAGAAAACAAGAACCACAGAAATAATAATGCATAAATACGGCACGGAATGTCCTCTCGTGCTAAAATAAAATAAACACAGCACGGAATGTCCCCTCGTGCTAAATAACATAAACACGGCACGGAATGTCCTCTCGTGCTAAAATAAAATAAACACAGCACGGAATGTCCCCTCGTGCTAAATAACATAAACACGGCACGGAATGTCCTCTCGTGCTAAATAACATAAACATGGAACAAAATGTCCCCCTCGTGCTAACATAACATAACATATCACGGAATGTCCACTCGTGCTAAATAACATAAACATGGCACGGAATGTCCCCTCGTGCTAAATAACATAAACATGGCACGGAATGTCCCCTCGTGCTAACATAACATGGCACGGAATGTCCCCTCGTGCTAACATAACATAACATGACACGGAATGTCTCCTCGTGCTAAATAACATAAACAACAATTTAAAAAGGAAAATCAACAATAAGAATCATAAATCACAACATCCCGGCAAGGGAGTAGACAATGAAATCAAAATCATTAACATCATAAAAGGTAATAGAAACCATAACATCCCGACAAGGAAGCCAACAAGGAAAACAACATCATCAACAACGGAATAATAAGATAAATCACATAATCCCCGCAAGGGAAACAACTATAATCAATCTCACCTAAACAGTTAACTTCACGGAATAAACTCAACTTCAACAAAGGCCCAGTAATAGGCAACATCAAGAAAATACTAATAACATAAATTTCTAACAATTAGATCTAAGTAGCACTTAAGGGAATAGTCATATAAATCACAATGTAAGACTCACGGGCATGCTTGACTTCAACGAATAGATGTTCCAACTACGGCTAGTCAAGTGACACTAATTATAGTCAATTAGGCAAGCTAGGAAGAAAATAAGCATGATGACGAGAGAAGTAGAATATTCTGGTAAGTCAAGTAAGGTCAAATATCCAACGAAGGATCCAAAAATAAATAATTATAATTTAAACAGAAAGGGATGAAATTAACAACCAAGAATTCAAATGTAACAATTACAAATCATACACAGATAATATAAGAATCCACGAATCCTAAAAGGCCAATCTAATTGCAAATAAGTCCGAGTACACACTCGTCACCTCGTATACTCGGACTACAATCAACAAGGAAGACTCGATCCTAAGGGGTAGTTCCCCCACACAAGGTTAGGCAAGATACTTACCTCAAAGACGACAACCTGGTACTCAAAAATAGACTTCTTGGGCGGAAAGACCTCCGGATGGCCCACAATCAACTAAAACAACTTCTAATAAAGTCTCAATCGTTACAAGATTATAAAAATCGACCCAAAAGTCGACCCCCGGGCCCACACCTTGGAATCCGATAAATTTTACAAATTCCGATTACCCATTTCGATACGAGTTCACCCATACTAAATTTATCCAATTCCGATAACATTTGGTCTTTCAAATCATGAATCTACATCTTACAAGTTTTCTTTCAAAAACCACTATTCCTTCAAATCAAAACACAAATTAACTGATAAAAACAAGAACTAATTCGTGAAATATAATTAATTCTAGTCGAAGAACACTTATCCATTCGATTTGTGTAAAAAAACTCTTCAAAAATCGCCAAGAACCGAGCTCTAGAAGTCAAAATATGTTATAAATGGTGAAACCCCGATTTTGAGAACTTGTATTCTGCCCAGGTATTTGAGCATTGCGATCGCGGACACAAGGATGCGATTGCATAGAAGAAAATGTTACTGGACAAAAAGAGTACTATGCGATCGCAAAGAGACAGATGCGATCGCACTGAATAAAATGTGGCTACTGCCCAGGTGCTATGCGAATGCAGCTGCCTATATGCGATCGCGAAGAAGATTGCCCCCAGCCCCATTCTCTACTGTGCGATCGCGAATGACAGGAAGCGAACACGGAGGGTATCACTAGTAGAGCTATGCGATCGCGGACCAGGTAGTGCGATCGCGATGAAGGAAAAATGGGCGGATTAAGGCAACACTATGCGATCGCGACTACTTCTACGCGATCGTATAGAAGGAAACCAGAAGTCAGATTTTTAGCAGTTCAAACTTAGAGAAAAATGGACCCGAGACCCATCTAAATCACACCCGAGCCCTCGGGGCTCAAAACCAAATATGCACACAACTCAAGGGCATCCTACGGACTTATTCGTGTAATCAAAACACCAAAATAACATCATAAACATCGAATTAAACTTCAAATTCAATGAATTTCTCAAAACTTCTTAAACTTTCAAATTTTGCATTTAAGGTCCGAATTACGTCAAACAAATTCCGTTTCTTACCAAATTTCACATACAACACATATAAATCATATCGAACCTGGACCAAGCTCCGGAACCATAATACGGGTCCGATACCACAGGTTTCACATAGAATTTTATTTTCAAAAACCTCTTTTATTTTCAGAAAACAATTTCTTTTAAAAATTCATTTCTCGGACTTGGGACCTCAGAATTCGATTCCGGGCATACGCCCAAGTCCCATATTTTCCTACGGACCCTCTGTGACCGTCAAATCACGGGTCCGGGTCTGTTTACCAAAAACGTTGACCGAAGTCAACTTTATTCAAATTTCTAATACAAAATTATTATTTTTATCAGTTTTTCACATAAAGGCTTCCCGGCTACACGCCCGGGCTGCGCATGTAAATCGAAGTGATATAGAAGGAGGTTTTCATGACCTCAGAACACAGAATTAGCTAGAAATATACGGGATGACCTTTTGGGTCATCACAATCACCCCCTCTTAAACAAACGTCGTCCTCGAGCGTGCCAAGATTCACCTTGAACTCATCCAATCACTGATGGTATACTTCCAACACATAGTCGCGGGTGATATCACGTCACCCCAATCCACATAAGCCCGATGAAACAATCACAACCGCAATATAGCCTTCACATCACCACCTATAAGCCTCATACCTCTACTTCTCACCCTCTACTCATTTACAAAAGACCCGATTCTAAATCCATATCCGGAATTAGCCTCAATCAGATGCATCAACTCATGACTACACCCACAAGGTACGACCACACAACATAATACATCACACATAGGCTCATATAACACTTTCGATCACAATAGCTTGCCCGAAATCAACTCGACATTGGCAATTAGCCTCACATCTGAAAGAACTCTGTTTCCAAACCCCATAACACTGATAATGATGCAATGAACACGAAAACTTCATTGTTAAACACCCGAATCACCAAGACACAACTAACACCACCGGGCACACATCTCGCAAACTAAACTATGGAAACACATAACGAAATGATTGAATATGAAAATAGGAGCATATAAAGGATCTATCAAACAAAAACACATAGTCACAACTCTCTATCAATACTGACTCGCCAAAATCAATATAACAAGGAAGAAGCAAATCATATGAACAAACCACAAGAATTCCTTCCTGATAAAACTTTCCACCGCGGTACTCAGCCCGGTCTAAATATATCGAATCACAAATATCACAAGGACCTCACCCTCTACTCTGAATCACATACCGAAAATATATCATACCAAATGAAATTCCCCCACTAATTCATCTCAACTGATAAAATCAAAACGCTAACTGAACTCACATCTCGATGGAGTATCAAATCACAACTCGTAAGCAAAATATTTAGGAAAATCACATAAAGCTTACCACGAAGAACAACAAGGACTCACTCCGATTTCACTACTATCAAGAATGAATAAAACAACGATAGACGCAGGCTACTACTGCGAATCTCCCAACAAGAGCAAACACAAAATAGGGTGCAAACATGGAACTCACTCATAAATGAAACAACAAATAAGGGAACTCGTCTTGACCAGAAGAGCTATAATGAAATACAATCGGTGCCCCTCCCCCCCCCCCCCCNTGAAAAACAACAATGGGTCGGGTCTCCCCCTCTTAGGCGCCCTCTACTCACCTGAATACCCTGCTACCACACACCTACATGAATCCTGGAACAATCTCTCACCCTGTGGATAACATCTCCACACCGAAAACAATCTCTTCGCCGACATGGCTGTGGAAAACACACAATACGAATCCTCTGAGACCCATGAGTACCTGAAATCCCATGCGAAGCTGGTAATGCAAACTGAACTGGTTGACCCACAAAACTTCTACCGTGTCGTACCTTGCCTCCATAATACGGACCAGTATATTCCTCCGATCTACGAGGCCTCATTGCCTCCCTGAACTCTCTCCCTGATCCTGTATGTCCTCTCGCTCCCGGTCCCACGTGCTCTTTAACCGGCGAGTGATCCCTACTACCTGTTGAAGCGAGGCATCCTACTCTAACTCTCGAGTCCCACTAAACTGAATATCATGCATGAATCTCCCAAATGACTCAACAGACTCATCTCCTAACTGAAGCAACCAAGTGAAGTGCATGTCTGGACAACTCACTAAATCTAGCGGCATGCTCTATTGGTGACACAGCGCCCTAACGCAACTGCTCAAACTCCGCGCGTCATACATCTCGGAGGATCTGGAGTGCAAACTCCCTCAAAAGTATCTCTGAAACCTGAATCCACACAAGTGAAGCTGACTCGGCCAGGCTACCCCAACTCATATGTCGCCACCACTGATCAACCCACTACTCTGAACCTGAGACGTGACAAAAGCAATCTCGCTAGTCGCCCTAATACTTGCAGTACGAAAAATATAGTGACTCTCCTCCAGAAAACCCTGGGCATTATCTGCCGCCAATCCACTGAAAGATAGAAGGGTGGTACTTCCAGTACCTCTCAATTCCAAGGTATTCTTCCTCCGATGCTGCTATCCTAACCATGCTGAACTGAAACCAGATGTCGTGTTGTCATGTCAACGGGTACCTGACCAATGTGATCTCGCTGCTCTGGAGTGTAGACGGTGGGAGTCTGAACTCCTCCCCTGATCTGTGAAGCAATGGGTGCACTAGAATCAGCTCTGCCTGAGTCGATGTACCAATTGTATTCAAAACTGTGCTCAGGTCTCCTGAAGTCCGGGGTAGCAACAGGCACCCCAGTACCTTTCCCCTAACTAGAACTACTGGTGACTCCTCAACGGCTGCCCTGGTAGGCATCTTAACTGCAACACGTGCTCCTCGTTAGCCCTTGTCTCTGACCCTTGCGACACTTGCTTCGGGGTAATATCATTAGGAACCGTCGTTCGTGCCCTCACAATCGGTGAGAGAATGGAACAATAATTTCAAACTTCAAGATCAATAAACTCGCACGATAGGAATGAAGGACGTGAAATTGTCCTAATAGCTTTGTATCCTCTCGAAGATAAGTACAGATGTTTTCGTACCAATCCGCAAGACTCTACTAAACTCGCTTATGACTCATAGCACCTATGAACCTAGAGCTCTAATACCAACTTGTCACGACCCGAATTTCCCTCCGTTGGGCATCGTGATGGCACCCAGTCTTAAGGACTAGGTAAGCCTAACAGTTTCTGAATAACAACACTAATAAAAGGAAAACTAACAGTCTCGATATAGAATCTCGACATCATGTACAAACTTTCCCAAAACCGGTAATACAAGTCATAAGCTCTACGAATCTTCTACAACTTCTAAGTACAACTGTTTGGAAAAAAATACAACAGTGTATGAATAATAAATACAAAGAAGGTGACTTCGAAGCCTGCGAACGCAGCAGCAGGTTACCTTGAGACTCCTCGGCAATCATCCACACATCTACTACAATATATACCTGGATTTGCATACAAAAATGTGCAGAAGTGCAGTAGGAGCACACCACAGCGGTGCCCAGTAAGTATCAAGACTAACCTCGGTGGAGTAGTGACGAGGACTAGTCAAAACACCACTGGTTTACAAAATAAATAACATGAATATAAAAATGACCGAACATTACATCTATCTAAGACTTCACGGAATAATTTACAACAATGACAATATAACGCGGAAGGAAATTACAGAAATCAATCACAAAACAACACAAAAATACACAGAAAGATGGACATCAAAACAAGTCGAATCGAAAGGAAACACAATACAATAGAGAACACCAATAACTCAACTCCACGTCGGTTTATTCACATCGGTCCTTAGCCATTAAAATTCATAACTGGTAGAAATATTTAAATAGCAGTTCGTATGAAAAACTTTTGCAAATAAAATCATTTTAGTATGGAAGAGTTTCCTTTGAAAACATACTTTCTCCAAAAGTAGTTATAAGTATATTTAATAGAGAGAATTACGTAAAATATAGTTTCTTTCAAAATACGAAACTTCCCAAAGATGCTTTTCCCAATAAATGACTTCCAAATATCATTTTTGACAAGACTAGTGCTTTTCAAATATACCTTCGATGTAAAATTCATTCAAATATAACCATTCCGAAACCATTGCTTTTTCAATAATTCTTTTCAATAAGAATCCCTTGATCAAAATCTCCTCAAGATTTATCTACCGGAACTCAATCCGTAACTCATAAATTGCCATGCATTACAGGAGGAATATCAGATCTTGCCAATAAATGCAGTAAGTAGCAAACAGGAACCACATAAATAATAATGAATAAATATTGCGCGGAATGTCCCCTCTGCTAAAATAACATTAACACGGCACAGAATGTCCCCTCGTGCTAAATAACATAAATACGGCACAGAATGTCCCCTCGTGCTAAATAACATAAACATGGCATCCCCTCGTGCTAACATAACATAACATAGCACGGAATGTCCCCTCGTGCTAAATAACATAAACATGGCACGGAATGTCCCCTTGTGCTAAATAACATAAACATGGCACAGAATAATCCCTCGTGCTAACATAACATAACATGGCACGAAATGTCCCCTCGTGCTAACATACATAACATGGCACGGAATGTCCCCTCGTGCTAAATAACATAAACAACAATTTAACAAGGGAAATCATAAATAAGAACCATAAATCACAACATCCCGGCAAGGGAGTCGACAATGAAATCAATATCATTAACAACATAAACGGTAATAGAAACCATAACATCCCGACAAGGGAGTCAACAAGGCAAACAACATCATCAACAATAAAATAATAAGAGAAACCACACAATCCCGGCAAGGGAAACAACTATAACCAATCTCACCTAAACAGTTAACTTCACAGAATAAACTCAACTTCAACAAANGTGATGAGAGAAGTAGAATATTCTGGTAAGTCAAGTAAGACCAAATAGCCAACGAAGGAATCAAAAAATAAATAATTCTAATTTAAACAGAAAGGGATGAAATTAACAACCAAGGATTCAAATATAACAATTACAAATCATACACAGATAATATAAGAATCCACGAATCCTAAAAGGCCAATCTAATTGCAAATAAGTCCGAGTACACACTCTTCACCTCGCATACTCGGATTACAATCAACAAGGAAGACTCGATCCTAAGGGGTAGTTCTCCCACACAATGTTAGGCAAGATACTTACCTCAAAGACGACAACCCGGTACTCAAAAATAGACTTCTCGGGCGGAAAGATCTCCGGACGGCTCACAATCAACTAAAACAACTTCAAAAAACACATAAAACGTATAAGTAACTATTCCATAATAAAGTCTCAATCTTTACAAAATTATAAAAATCGACCCAAAAGTCGAACCCTGGGCCTGCATCTCTGAATCCGACAAATTTTACAAATTTCGATTACCCATTCCGATACGAGTTCACCCATACTAAATTTATCCAATTCCGATAAAATTTGGTCTTTCAAATCATGAATTTACATCTTATAAGTTTTCTTTCAAAACCCACTATTCCCTCAACTTAAAACACAAATTAAATGATAAAAACAAGAACTAATTCGTGAAATATAATTAATTCTAGTGGAAAAACACTTATCCATTCGATTTGTGTAAAAAATCCTTCAAAAATTGCCAAGAACCGAGCTCTAGAAGTCAAAATATGTTATAAATGGTGAAACCCCGATTTTGAGAACTTGTATTCTGCCCAGGTATTTGAGCATTGCAATCGCGGACACAAGGATGCGATCGCATAGAAGAAAAAGTTGCTGGCCGCAAAAGAGTACTATGTGATCGCGAAGAGACAGATGCGATCGCATTGAATAAAATGTAGCTACTGCCCAGATGCTATGCCAATGCAGCTGTCCATAAGCGATCGCAAAGAAGATTGCCCCCAGCCCCATTCTCTATTGTGCCATAGCGAATGACAGGAAGCGAACACGAAGGGTATCACTAGTAGAGCTATGTGATCGCAGACCAGGTAGTGTGATCGCGATGAAGGAAAAATGGGCGGATTAAGGCAACACTATGCGATCGCGACTACTTCTACGCGATCACATAGAAGGAAACCAGAAGTTAGATTTTCAGGAGTTCAAACTTAGAGAAAAATGGACCCGAGACCCATCCGAATCACACCTGAGCCCTGGGGGCTCAAAACCAAATATGCACACAAGCTCAAGGGCATCCTACGGACTTATTCGTGTAATCAAAACACCAAAATAACATCATAAACATCGAATTAAACTTCAAATTCAATGAATTTCTCAAAACTTCTTAAACTTTCAAATTTTGCATTTAAGGTTCGAATTACGTCAAACGAATTCCGTTTCTTATCAAATTTCACATACAACACATATAAATCATATCGAACCTACACCGGGCTCCGGAACCATAATACGGGCCCGATACCACAGGTTTCACATAGAATTTCATTTTCAAAAACCTCTTTTATTTTTAGAAAATAATTTCTTTTAAAAATTCATTTCTCGGACTTGGGACCTCGGAATTCGATTCCGGGCATACTCCCAAGTCCCATATTTTTCTACGGACCCTCCGGGACCGTCAAATCACGGGTCCGGGTCCGTTTACCAAAAACGTTGACCGAAGTCAACTTTATTCAAATTTCTAATTCAAATTTCTAATACAAAAATATCATATTTATCAGTTTTTTCACATAAAGGATTCTCGGCTACACGCCCGGGCTTCACACGCAAATCGAGGTGAAATAAAACGAGTTTTTCACGACCTCGAAACACAAAATTAGCTAGAAATATAAGGGATGACCTTTTGGGTCATCACAATACCTCAGGCTGGCCTCGAGGGGGTACCGGTTGCAAATCACATCGACGCCATTCCCATGTCGCCCTAAATGTAAATCTGGGCGTCGACCCCAAGAATAGCGTCCGCAGAGACGTTCGCCCAGCCAGCCAAGATACATAGGGCAGCGAAGACGGCGGATTTAGCCTTCGACTAATATTTGAAATGTTACAGGCTCAACAAGATGCCATAGCGCAACTCTAAAATCAGAACCACGCACCGAGTGGGTTTGAACCCGAGCCCTCACTAGAAGTTATTCACACGGCCGAACCAGTACCAGAGAGGTCAAACGTGAATGAATCGGGGACTGACCCCGCCATTATGAAAATGCTCAAAGATCTTACAAAGCATATTGAATCGGGGGAGAAGAAGATTGATGAAAATGACAAAAAGGTAGAAACGTGTAACTCCTGAGTGGATCAAATTCCGGGGGCCCACCAATTCTGAAGGGTTTGGATTCGAAGAAGTTCGTGCAAAATCCTTTCCCCCCATGTGTGGCTCTTAAGCCCATTCCGAAGAAATTTTGCATGCCGAAAATTCCCAAATATAATGGAACAACTGGCCTCAATGAACATGTCACTTCTTACACATGTGCAATATAGGGGAACAACTTAGAGGATGATGAGATTGAGTATGTTTTGCTGAAGAAGTTTGGAGAAACTTTATCGAAGGGGACGATGATATGGTATCATAATTTTCCCCCCAACTCCATTGATTCCTTTGTCATGCTCGAAGATTCCTTCGTCAAAGCACACGCCGGAGCCATAAAGGTCGAGACTAGGAAGTTGGACCTCTTCAAAGTGAAGCAGAAAGACAACGAAATGCTCATAGAGTTCATATCTCGATTTTACATAGAATGTATGGACCTACCCCGAGTCACAAATGATTGGGACATCCAAGCTTTTACTCAGGGTCTAAACGTACGATATTCGGTGGCCTCACGATAGTTAAAACAAAATTTAATTGAATATTCAACTATGACCTGGGTCGATGTGCATAGTTGGTACCAGTCAAAAATCAAGGTCGAGGATGATTAGTTGGGAGCTCCTTCCGGTTCCATTTATCCAAACAGGCCCGTCGGTAGAATTCAAAAGGACATCGACAGAGAACCACAATCGAACAGAGATTAGTATCAACCATACGATGGAGATCGGAGAAAAAGCGGTCTTGGACGCAACCCCGTTCGAAGTGATCAAAGAAATAGTTGAGGGTAGAGCTCCCGAGGGCTCATGAGTAAGAGTGGTCTCGATAGAAATGTCGATCCTACAAAAGTGCCACGACTATCAGAATACAACTTCAACGTTGATGCATCAACTATTGTATCATCCATTGGGCGGATCAAAGATACAAGATGGCCTCGACCCCAACATACCGATCTGGCCTAGAGGAATCCTAATCAAATGTAAAAATACCATGGTACTCATGGTCATAGACCGGATGACTGCAGACAGCTAAGGGATGAGGTAGCATGTTTGTTCAACGAGGGTCACCTTTGAGAATTCTTGAGCGATCGAGCTAAGAACCACTTCAAAGACAAGGATGCAAATAGGAAGAACGAACAGGAAGAACCACAACATGTGATTCACATGATCGTTCGTGGGGTCGATATTCCACAGGGACCCGTATTCAAGCGCACCAAGGTGTCGATCACGAGGGAAAAGCAAACTCGGACTATGTGCCGGAAGGGACCTTGTCTTTCAATGACGAAGATGCAGAGGGGATCTCACATCCCCACAATGACGCACTGGTAATATTTGTTCTTATTTATAATATTCAAGTTAAACGTGTTTTGATTGATCCAGGAAGCTCGGCCAACATTATTTGATTGAGGGTTGTGGAATAACTCGGCCTACAGGATCAAATTATGCCTGCAACTCAGGTTAGGCTTTAACATGGCGAGTGAAACTACCAAAGGTGAAATTATCTTGCCACTAAACGTAGCCGGGACTGTTCAAGAAACAAAGTTCTATGTAATCGAGGGTGACATGAGATACAACACCCTGCTCGGAAGGCCTTCGATCCATAACATTAGGGCAACACCTTCGACCCTTCACCAAGTTATGAAGTTCCTGACACCGGAGGGAGTAAAAATGGTGTACGGGGAACAACCTACTGCCAAAGAGATGTTTGTAGTCGACGAAGTGATACCAGTATCGGCACTCTCATCAGCGAAAGGATCGGAGTCAAAGGTAAAGCAGGAGGCCAAATAGCAACCACACATACCGACCTCGACCCAATTGCAGGAACAAGGGATCAACGAGGATGACGACTACTGGATCCATATATCCTTCATAATTCCCGATGATTCCAACACCACCAAGTCAACGGTCGAAGAGCTGGAACAAGTCACGTTGATCGACCACCAGCTCGAACAAAAGTTATACCTAGGCACAGGCTAACCCCCAAGCTCAAGAACAAACTTATTCATGTCCTTAAAGCTAACATTGACCGCTTTGTCTGGTCCCATCTCGATATGACAGGGGTTCCACCAAAAATCACTACCCATCGACTAAGCCTGAACCCGAAGTTCCGTCCAGTAAAGTATAAAAGAAGGCCCCAGTCTGAGGTTAAACATGTGTTCATCAAGGACAAGATAACTAAGATTCTCAAAATAGGGTTCATTCGGGAAGTGAAATATCCCGAATGGTTAGCAAACTTAGTGGAAGTCCCTAAGAAGGGAAATAAACTTAGAATATGCGTAGACTATAAGGACTTAAACAAGGCATGCCCTAAGGAATCTTTTTCTTTGCCAACTATCGATCGCATGATTGATGCCATGACCGACCACGAGATTCTTAGTTCTCTCGATGCCTACTCCAGGTACAACCATATACAAATGAACCTGGAGGATCAGGAAAAGACTTTGTTTATCATTAAATATGACACTTATTGTTAACGTAATGTCGTTCGGACTAAAAATGCTGGTGCAACTTATCAACACCTAGTAAATCGAACGTTCGAAGAATAAATAGGAAAATCAATAGAAATTTATATTGATGATGTGTTAGTTAATTCCCCTCGAGCAGAGGACCATTTGAAACATTTGCAGGAGACTTTCGATATTTTGGGAAAGTACAACATGAAGCTCAACCCGGAGAAGTATGCGTTCGGGGTCGGCTTGGGCAAGTTGCTCGACTTCATGGTATCAAATCGGGGAATCGATATCAACCCCGATAAAATCAAAGCCATCGAGGATATCATGATTGTGGATAATGTCAAGGTCGTACAAAGGTTAACGGGGCGCATAGCCGCCCTAGGACGATTCATTTCGAGGTATTCAGATATAAGCCATTGATTCTTCTCACTGCTTAAGAAGAAGAGTAGCTTTGCATGGACTCCGGAATGCCAACAGCCTTGGAGGAACTAAAATGATACTTATCGAGCCCGCCACTACTTCACACCTCGAAAGCGGACGAGCAACTTTACTTATACTTGGCAATGCCGGAAATAACGGTAAGTGGAGTCCTAGTCTGAAAAGAACAAGATACGCAATTCCCCGTTTACTATGTTAGTCGGACCTTAAGTAAGGCTGATACCAGATACCCACATTTAGAAAAATGAGCGCTTTCTTTAATAGCGCCTATAGGAAATTAAAACTGTATTTCCAATGTCATGTGATATGGGTTGTAACTACCTATCCCCTTCGCAATATTTTTCACAAACCCGAACTTTCGGGTCGGTTGGCCAAATGGGCCATCGAGATTAGTTGGCACGATATCGAGTATCGACCCCGAACGTCCATCAAGTCTCAAATCTTGGCAGACTTCGTGGCCGACTTCGCGCCAGCCCTCGTACCCGAGGTCAAAAAAGGACAATTATTAAAATTAGGTACATCATCGGGGGTATGGAACCTCTTCACGGACGACGCTTCGAATGTGAAGGGGTCCGGGTTGGGTATCATTTTAAATCCACCCACGGATAATATAATTAGACAATCTATCATAACTTCGAAGTTAACTAACAATGAGGTCGAGTATGAGACCATGATTGTAGGTCTCGAATTGGCTAAAAGTTTAGGAGCAGAGGTCATCAAAGGCAAATATGATTCCCTACTCGTGGTAAACCAAGTCAACAAAATTTTCGAAGTCCGAGAATACCGAATGCAGAGGTACTTAGACAAGATACGTGTAACTTTACATCGGTTTAAAGAGTGAACCTTACAACATGTACCTCAAAAACAGAACAGCGAGGTCGACGCCCTTGCAAACTTGGGGTCATCGGTCGAAGATGACGAACTTAAATCGGGGACTATCGTACAACTTTCTAGATCAGTGATCGAGAAAGCCACACCAAAATAAACTCTACAAGTCTGACTTGGGGTTGGAGAAACAAGTACATGGAATACCTAAAGATCAGGAAGCTCCTATCAGATCTAAAGGAGTCGAGAACTCTACGCACAAAGTCAACACAATTCACTTTGTCCGAGGATGCAACGCTGTTCACGAGGATGTTCGATGGACCATTGGCAATATGTTTGGGACCGGGATACACCGACTACGTCCTACAGGAGATTCACAAAGGCACTTGTGGAAATCATTCTGGTGTCGAATCATTGGTTAACATAGTTATCATAGCAGGGTACTATTGGGTCAGTATGGAAAAGGATAAAAAAGAGTTCGTTCAAAAGTGCGACAAATGTCAAAGGTATGCGCCAATGATTCACCCGCCCGGGGAGAATCTCCACTCGGTCTTATCCACCTGGCCGTTCATAAAATGGGGAATGGATATCGTCGGCCCTCTCACATAAATTCCAATTTATTTTATTTATGACTGACTATTTTCCAAGTGGGTTGAAACACATGCTTTCGAGAAAGTCAGGGAATAAGAAGTCACAAACTTCATTTGGGACCACATTATAAGTCGATTCGGGATATCTGTTGAGATTGTGTGTGATTATGGAAAAACAATTCATTGGCTGCAAAGTGACTAAATTTCTCGAGGATCACAAGATCAAAAGAATTTTATCGACACCTTATCATCCCAGTGGGAAAGGACAAGCCGAATCGACCAACAAAACCATTATCCAAAATCTTAAGAAGAGACTCACCGACGCCAAAGGGAAGTGGAGAGAAATCTTGCCCGAGGTTCTTTGGGCGTACCGCACAACACCAAAGTCTAGTACAGGAACAACACCGTTCTCTTTAGTCTATGGTGTTAAAGCTCTTATCCCGGTCGAGGTCGGGGAACCTAGCCTCAGATTTCGATATACAACAGAAAAATCGAATCACGAGGCCATGAATACAAGCTTGGTATTGTTCGACAAAAGACGCGAGGCCACCCTCGTTCGATTGGTCGCACAAAAATAGCGGATCGAAAGGTACTACAATCGAAGAGCCAATATTCGACACTTTAAAATCGGGGACTTGGTGCTAAGAAAGTTACCCTCAACACTCGAAATCCATGAAAGAAAACTAAGTCCAAATTGGAAGGGACCGTATCAGGTCCTCGATATCATCAGAAAAGGACCCTACTAGCCTGGCACGATGAACGATGAACAATTATCGAACAATTGGAACTTATCGCTCCTAAAATGATACTATTGCTAAGGTACGACCCTTCCATTTTCATTTATATTTTAAACTAACCATTGTAGGTACTCGATCAGGAACGACGATGGATGCTTCAACACGAAGTCTTTAGGTCTGAAAGTACACGTTGCACTCTTTTTTCCTTGGACTGGTTTTGTCCCAAATGGGTTTTCCGGCGAGGTTTTTAACGAGGCAACCATTGATCGTGCTAACCTAGAAAAATTCAACAGTATACGAGTCTTCTTTACAATCGACCTCGAATACTGGGGGGCATTACCCTCGAATGTCAACTTTGTTTCTAGGAAATTACTTTGTGACAACAAGGTCTCAGTAGGTAAATTATGTAAGGGCCAAACGGTCGAATGAACCGTGCTCATATAGGTTGCTCGAGCCCTGACATCACTCATGTACGCATATATAATCATCTATTAAAGAGAAGTATTTTTCCTTGCCGATACCTCATGCTTTAGACAAGTTTTCTACTTTACAATTTCGTACTCTTGATCTATTGTGTAAACATGTTTAAGGGCCGATCATAACTGAAGTTCGAACAACTAACCCCACACTCGGGGACTGCCGTCTGAAAAATAGACGAGATCGAATTATTAAAACTTCGAGATTATAAGACCTTAAAGGAAGCCCTCGATTTTTATAAGCCACGGCCACCCTACTCGAGGAATGACACTTCGGGCAAGCTCGAAGTGAAACAGGAAAATAATCCCAAGAGGAAAGTCCCAAACTAAAAAGGCTATGGCCAAATTAACATGGCTCGGAGACGTCTGAATTTTGTAATAAAACAGGCCTTCGAATAATTTCATAACCCGATTAAAAAGGCTACCCTCGGCAAAATTACAAAGGGCTTCGATAATATCAAGCCTCGAAAAATATAATGAGTACAAAGTTGTTCGAACTCTCGAACAATTCCTTACTTCGTGCTAAGGCATTACATATTTTATACAAATGATAAAAAGTTTTTCAAGCCGAAAAGGGGAGAAAGCCATAAACATTGTTTTTACAAAGGCCATATTGGTCTAATACAAAAGCCTAAGGGATATTTTTTGCTTTGAGTTCGAGAAATCATCCTCATTCAAATAAAGCCTAATGATTACCTTACTTCGAGTTCGAGCAAGCACTCACTCAATCGTAAAAACTATACTAGTTCAGTTTCGGTCAAATTGCCTAAGTCTCGAACCTATGAATACAATTTCATAAGGCATAAATGAAGTAAAGACAAGACGGAAAGGAAAAAATATCTTTATATATATATTAAAAAGTTATTTACAAGGGCAACGTGGCCCGATCGGGATTCTATACAAAAATTAAAAAAGAAAGATCCTAAGTGCCTAATCTTCTCTAGGAGCAACATCTTCACCATCAGAGTCTTCTCCATTCTCGGACCCGCTCATGCTACCGGAGTCTTCGTCATTGGGAGAGTCCAATGATTCAGCTTCGGCTTCAAGCTCTTTGACATTTTCGATCTCGGTAGTGAGATCGAAGCCACGAGCATGGATATCCTCGAGAATCTCCCTTCGAGACTGGCACTTGGCATGCTCGAAAACCCAATACACTTGAACTTTAGAGACATCGACAACTTCCTTTGCTCGATCTTGAGAGACTTCGGCATCGGACTAATAAACGGCCACGATTGCTTCAGCATCGGCCTTGGCCGTCTCAGCCTCAGATTTGGCCGCTGCAAGTTCCGTGATCAACTTCTCTCGATCAGAGGTTATTGAACCCAACCGAGTCTGGATCTCCTCAATTTTCTTGGCTTGCACCAAGTTCTTATCTCTCATGCTTTGGAGTTGGTTTTCAGCCAAAGATAGTCGAGCCCAAGCAGCCTCCTTCTCTGAGGCAAGACGATCCATGTTTTGCTTTCATGCTATGGTTTCCGCCTTCACCGCATCTGCTTCTTCACGAGGTTGCCCGATTATCTCGAGCTTCTGCTAGACCTATGGGATCGAACTGCTAGTCATCACGCCCGAATCGATGTCATAAAATTCTAAGATTCTTATTACCTGCACGGCCAAGTCGCTTTGTTCCTTCTGAGTCGCAGTTAGCTCGGCTCGAAGGCCCTTGGCTTCTTCTTCTTTCTGCTCAATGAGAAGCTTGAGGGCATTTTTCTCCTAAGTGAGCCCTTGAATTTCGGCCTCGTATCAGCTCAGTTCTCCTCGAGACCTAGAGAAAACTTTATGATGAAACACCGAGGCCTACCCAAATAGAAGAAAAAGAATTAGGCAAGAAGAGACTAACATAAGTATGGAAACTGGTATTGACAAAGGGAGTTGGGGCTTACCCGATTTAAAGCCTGTTGGGCCTCATTAAAGAGACACGATGCTCCCACCTCGTCCATCAAAGCTTGGTCCTCCTCCGTGACCAGGCTACGAAGGTAACTAGCCTCCCCTACGAGGGCAGCAAAAACTCGTGCATCCTCCGTGATCGAGATTATGATTGTTTGTTTGCACCCGGGATTGGCACTAGGGGCCGAAAACTGGCTGGTTAGTCTGAAACTCGAGGAAGTTTCGCATGAGTTCTTCCTCGATATCTCTAAGTCGCTCAGCCCAGCAGTGTCATCGACCCTAGCTAAATAACCACAGAAAGGGTCCTCCCCTCCATGGGCTCCTTCTACATAAGCTGTCTTCATGGCCCGAGCCTCCCGAATCATTTCCTCTGAGAATGAAGGGAGTGACGGGGAGTCTCCGATTTCTATTGACCTAAGTGGGTCCTTGAGGCGCTCTATCCATCTCGAGGAGCCTCGAGACCGGCCTCCAAAGTCACTTCCGTCGCCTTCTCACCCCGAGGTGAGGCACCTTCGGCTCCAGTCGGCTCAGGGACTTCAACTGAATCCCCCTCTTGGACCCCGTCAGATTGGGGCAGAATGTTTCCAGCTTCTACCGGTACGATGACCTTTTTACCCTCGGTATTAGCTCATTCTCGAGCCACCAGACCAGAATCCTCCTACTTTTCTTCTTCTTCTTCCTCCTCCCTTAGGAATTGGGTTGACTCCACATACATGGAATAACGTTCTTTTTTGGCTTACGAGCCACTATCTTATTAGGCTCTGGCCCTTCGAAGGTCGAAGTCCTTTTCCTCTTGTTCTCCTTTGCTGGATTCGGGACATGGAGTGAGGTTTCGTCTTCACCGTACATGGGCCTCATGATTGCATCTTTTGTGAGACGTGCTGAAGAAGAAACTTAGTAAGTTCAGATGGATGTTTTAATCAAATCATTATAGACAAGAATAAGTCTTACCATGGTTCTTGGCTTCCCACCGGCCCTTCGATAAATCACTCCATGCGCGTTCAACATATGTCGATGTCGAGACCATGCTCCTGACCCATCTCTCGAGATGGCAAATCGCACCCAGCATCCAGGCAGCAGCTACACTGAAAAAGAACATCGATAAGAGAAGGTGAAGAAGTGAAATTAACAAGCAAAAATTAATAATGAAATTGTACTTACGTTTCATATTTCATCTTTCGGGAAACAACATGCTCTCAGCCTGAATCAGGTCCGAGGTCCTCACTCGGACAAACCGACCCATCCAACCTCGGTCTCTGTTCTCGTCTATGCTTGAGATGAAAGTCTTGGTGGCCCGACATTGGAATTTTATCAACCCACCTCGGTATAGTCGGGGGCTATACAACCTTATAAGGTGGTTAAGGGTGAACGAGAGCCCATTAATTTTGCTCACAAGAATCGGAGCAATATTACAATCCTACAGAAAGAGGGGTGAATTTGTCCGAGGAAATTACTTGGTACTTTCTGCAGAAGTCCACGATGACTGGATCGAGGGGACCCAACATGAAAGGGTAAGTGTAACTACTTCTTTGTTTTCCCAGTTACAGTCTTTCTTTACTTGTTTGAGGAAATTCTCGGATATCGAGCATATGTATCTCGATACCGGCTCGCATCAACCGGGGACCAACGAGGTTTACTCGACCCTGAAGTCGGAATTAATAACGCACCCCCCGAGAATAAACTCCTCAGGGCGTGGCTCTGCCGTTGTTTTCTTGCCGACAGACCGAGATGAGGAGGCGGTTTCTTTTTGTGGAACAATTTTAGACGTTTTCGCCATTAGGTTTTGAGGGCAAAGAAGAATGGAGATGGAGTTTTAGAAGGGATCAACAGTGGGACTTAAAGATTTGAAGATGAAAAACTTGAAGGTTGCAGAGAGCTTTGAAGATTAGAGCATAAGAGATTGAAAGTAAAAATTTGAAAAAAAATATGAAAAATGGACATATTTATGGGTTTCACGACGACGGTTCAAAGCTGGTAGTGGCCGACCATCAACTGATGCACATTAAATACTTGGAGAATTGTACTGATGGGACTTTTCGATCACCTCTGCCGCTTACGCCACGATGATGACGTCATGATATATCGGGGTAAAGATCGAAGACTCAATTCGTTTCTTGTCATTGCATTCCAAAAAACGAGGGCACGATCTGTATACAGTTAAAACTGGTCTCTCCCCATTTTGTTGATTAATCGAGACATGAAGGTACGATACCGAGCTCGGGATTCGAAGTATCAATCGAGATCGAGACCAGTAATGATCGTGACTAAACAGGATAGACCTCGAGCAAGACCGAAGATAGCATACTAATGGAAAGCCGAGATATCCGTGACCGGTCGAGGATCGTGGGGGAAATCTCGGAGCGTATCAAATCAAGAACGATTATTTAGCTAATCATTGGATTTCCTTATGTAATTAGCATTGTACCATAAGTACAATTCCTCTACTATATAAAGGAGGATTTTAATCATTTGTAATCATCTAACTCTCGCATAATAAAACAATACCATACTCTTTTCTTTCTTAAACTCTTTTATTCTTCAGTTCAATTCATATTTCTTAATTATATTCTCAACCGGTTCGAGGGCGATCTAGCTCGAGGGCCAAATTGCATTTCTATACTGGTTTGCTTTACTTTGCAGTCAAATTCTAGCGTTAATTATCATATTTGTTAGTTTGTGCTAGGTACAGTCACATATCCTTAAAATCACTTATAAATTTAATTGTTATCCAATTTTAAGGTAAACACTAAATAACTCACAACATTTATATTTTTTCTTTTCGTGTGAATGATATTTTTCTTTTTTGTTCTTAGAAAGTAGCTGTTTCTTAATATCGGACAAGCACTTTTGTTCGGGTGTCGATTTCGTTCGCATTACATATCGTATTAAACAATTAATAAATGGGATCCAAAAGTGTTAGAAAAAAGCTGGAACATGGAACACTCACTTACGTTGAATACACGTCAGGATTTGGAGTAGGTTTTCTCCCTCATTTTTCAAGTTCTTTTTGGTCCTTTTTCCAAAATTAAGTACTACCATGTTTAGTGTATTTGCAATACCAATTGGATCCCAGTTATAACAAAGATTTAATGGGGTTTAAGAAATTTTTTAAGTTAATAAATAGGAATTGCTCGCTCTTATCAAATTTAAATTTTCTTTATTTTTTAAGATTTGACGTTTTCCTTTTTTTCTTGGACTCCATTCGTCTCGTTTTATTTCTATCTAAGGATTTGTACAATGTAAAAGTCTTCCAAAAGGTGTATTACAAATTTACAACATGGACCCAATATTTTAAACAAAATTTAATTACACGATTTTGATTATTTTAGCATAACAATGTCATTTAAGGTGCTAAATTGCTTTCTCATTTATTACGAATTTATGATGTGCTCGTTGAATTAAGTAAAACTTTACGGAAACTCCTCAGTTTTAATCACTTTTGTTGACTTTTAGTAATTGGTGAGATACATAGGCTTCATTTATTTTTCCAAGATATTAACTCTCTCATTAGTACTACTATATTTAAGGTAATTAAAAATTTGGCCAAAACACATTAACTTTAAAAAGACTTATCTAACTATTTAAACAACAACTTCATTTATGACTTCAATTATTGAACGCGTATTAGTCTTTTCTTCATTTCAACCAATGAATTGTCCATATATGAGCTGAACCAAGACCAAACGCTTATTAAAATTGATAATAAACAGTGATATACTTAATAATAAGGGCTAGCAAACATTTATTGGTTAAGATTATTAAAATATTCTTAAATTTGCTTGCACAAAAGAAAAAAAGCTAATAAGCTAAAACCTAAAAAAAAATCTTGACAAATCGAAAGTACATAACATGAAAAATCATAAATTAAAAGTGACAAACTTATAGCTTTTCATCGATAATTTCGGTATCAACTTAGAAGTTAAAAGAGAGAATTCCATTTGTCATATCCAGTTCATTATTAATCAAATAGTATATCACTGTATTTATAATGTGACTATTATGAGACACTCCATCAGAGGCGGACCCATGTGTATGGGTGAGGATGACAATTAATTCATTTATTTCGCCGGACATCAGTTTCCTATTTTTTATTAATAAAATTTGAAACTTCACATAGAATAATACTAGAAATCAGCAGTTACAAAAAATGAAATACCATAGTTAAAAAATATTATTTCCTCTCCTAGAATGATAGCGTCAGAGGGAAATGGACTAGTCATAGAATTTGGCTACGATAAGCCAGATGAGAATATTCGTAAGATAATTTCTGAGATAATACCTTGATACAGTTATATTGAATCATTAAACGTTAAAAGATAATAATATCTATTACTGGGTAATTCGTTCTTTTTATCCCCAACAATAGTTGACTAATGATAAAAGAACAATCCATCATTATACTGTGCAACAGTAAGAGTGTGACAGATCGTAAGGTGGACTGATAATATCAAATTGGTCTCCAATCTCCATGTATTAAAAGCAGCTAATTGACTAAATAAATTCATGATTGCATTAATATATTTCTGCTCTAATCAAAACAGCAATACTTAGCTGGCTTGTCTGAATTATCCACGTTCAAGAAATGATTACACAGTCTACACTGTTAATTGATTATAATATTTTGTTGGGCCAATTCGGAAAAATTAACTTATTTTGAGAGATACTTTTCGAAAAAGTATTTTTGGAGAAAATCAGTTTGTGTTTGGCTAATTAATTTGAATAACATTTTTGAAGAATAAGTTGTGTTTGGCCGAGTTTTTCAAAAAGTACTTTTAAATGTCAAATTACAAATAAGAACATGAAGAGATTTGCTTAATCGTTAATATTATATAAGTAGATAAATAGTTACAAATATTTATTATTAAAGCTAATAATTAAGCTTTTTAATTTTATTTAAGTAAAATATAAAAATAAATTGAAAAGTACTTTATTCTTTTAAGATAATTTAAATATATCAAAAAATCATCCAAATAAATATGAAGGTTCATCCCAAAAGTCATTTTATATTACTTAATAATTTAAACTAAGTAAGTTATTTTGGTGTATATAATATTTTGCAAAGTGTATTTTTGGCAGGATGAAAAGTCAAAACTGCTTCTGCTTTTGTTTTTGGGGAGAAACTACTTTTTTCTGCGTCCTCAAAACTATTTCTACTTCTAGCCAAAAACACTTTTTTCTCCAAAACCTCAAATTGAGGAAAGAAGCACTCTTTTGAAAAAGAAAAAAAAACTTTTGACTCGGGAGAAATTTTACCAAAAAGACTAACAATTTTAGATATGTGACATATGTCAAATGGTCCACTTTGTCATGTCATCGGGCAATTTAGTCCTATTCCATTGTGCAAGGGTAAAAGCTAATTACATAAAGAAAAACAACAAATTATGTATCATTCAAATATACATTTATCACTTAACCATAACTAATGGATACGTATTCATACTTTAATTTATAATGAAGGTTAAATTGTCTAATTGACATTAAACATCGAGTGAATCAATATTTTGTTGTTACATCTCCTATAAGTTCGACCTATTCCTTCGCCTTGCCAAGAACTGAAACATGAGTGAAACAACTTAACTCCAACTTTAAGGCATTAGGATTCTAATTCTGACCAAGTGTCAATCTTACTTGAGAACCTAGAGAAGGTTTAAAATATTAAAGCCATTTAAAGAAACTATTACGACTATTAAATGGCAGTGGCAAAACCAGAAAAAAAAAATCTTTCAATGTATATTTACCACAGCTAGTAAACGTGTTTGGTTACAGGAAGGGGAAGGAGAAAATTGTTCACTTACTTTGCTTAGATAAAGTATAGAAGATTTACTTCCAATCATTTAATACTGTTAGAAAGGAAGTAAAACTGATAACACTTTCTCCTTCCCGCCGGCTTCTATATGGTTTTCGAAAACTTCAAGCTGTAGTAGCTTAGTGCTCAGTGGCCGAGCCAGAATTTTCATCAAGAAATGTCAAAAAATAAGTAATTAGATATATTTAAAAATCAAGGGGAGTCAACATATAGTAAATATACATAAAATAAAATAAAATTATATAGCAATATAATGTAATTTTCCGGCTTGGTTCAATGTGGCTCCGCCACTGCTAGTGCCTACCTATGACACATCCGTATCCAAATATTTACAAGCTTATAGTATGTGTTACGTATTTCTGTAACACTAAATGATAGGTAGAACACGACCTTTTGTACTAAAAGAGACGAGCATTTATCCTACTTGTCCTTGAAAATGTAGTTGAATAACAACTGCCTAAGTTCTGAAAAATGAGAAGACAACGTCAATAGATGAACTGAAACTCAACCCAGCTTAAGTTGCACAATCTTATGTTACACCAATAAACTACTACGCAAACACAGAAAAAGAGACCACTATACTACAAGAAAGACCAAAGTCTAAACTCAGTTGTCTCATAAATACTTTACAGCTGCTTGTCATAACCTTATGTAGCCTAAACAAATGGCCTAGAACGGAATAGCAGGCTACCACTGTCACTCTTTACCTAAACCTGGGTCTTTTGGATATGTTGCTAGCGAGATTTCTTCTCTCTGGAGGACGACCTTTCCCAAAAGCCTTCATATTCCTCCTCTTCCTATCATCGTCACTGTCTGATTCTGCTCCTTTCTCTCTGTCGGCATTGCTTGCTTCTCTTTCTAATTCTTCCCATGTTTTTCCTTCTTCTTCGGAGTATTCCTCTGAGTCCTCTCCTTCATCATCCTCTGACTCCACTACTGATTCGCTTTCATCATCTTCCTCGTCTGACGAGACAGGTTCTACATCTGAAGGTTCATATCCTTGATCAGACTCCTGTGAGTGGTCGGATTCCGAATCAGTACCTTCTAAATTCAAAAATTCCCATCCACCATTCTCTATGAATTCTTCTGGATCATCGGTAATTGTTTTCAGTATCTGACGCCAGTTCAGATTCAACCTGCTCTCGTAGTACTTAAGGTCAGTTGTATCAAGCCACTCTTTGATACCATCAAGGGAAGTTGAAGGAATAGAATCAATTCGCATAACATCTCTTTTGAAATCCTTGAATACAATTGTCATGTCAAAATTTTTCTGCCCAAGCCCAACTCTTTCTAGGTTGACTATCTCAATCTCATTGAGAGTGATCACAACAAAAGGTGTCTCTACGAGCTCAACAAGGCAGCTAGATGTTGGGACTATAAAAGCTGTTGACTTGTGGGGTACCCCGTGGAACCCAAGCTCTCTCAACGGCTGATCAAACTCCAAATCAAGCCCTTTAAAGTGAGGCTGGCCCCAGAGGTCATTCACCTTGTTCACAAATGTTTGGAATTCCATGTTGATCTTATTTTTCCGATCCCTTTCACGTTGTTCCTCCTCGATCTCATCAGGATCATAAGCAGATCTTTTTCCACCTCCAATTGTCTGCACAACATCCATCACTTCAACATAGAACTGCACGTCCTTGGTTTTCTTGTTTCCCACCATTATGTGATTGCGCAGGTGAAAGTGGAGGACGGTAATCATTTCCTTTTCTGCTGGCTGGAAGAATGCATGTTTGATGTTACCATACATAACATCCACTTTCTCATCTGACCTTGAAGTTCCATAGCGGAATCCATTTGTATGAGCCTCTAGAGTACCAGGAAGCTTTCTCCCCCGACCACCAAATACAGGACGAATCCACAGATCTGACAATTTTATTGGCTTAAATTTGGCTCCAGCAACTTGAAGTTTCTCTTGTGTTACTAAAGTTGCTCTCTCAGCTCTCTCTGATTCTCTAGAGACAACCTGCCTGCGAAGGGATCTTATTTGTTGAACCACTTCAGTGATGTGCCTTGGGTCCTTTGAACGAAATGAAACTTCTTTAACATATATTGATCCCTGGAACTTTAGACTATTTGTGTCATGAGGAGTGAATGGAGTGCCAGGAACATTGAACATTATTCGAATATAGCAGGTACGGTTAGTATCTTGTTGACTAGATACACTTTTTACAGTGGAGACATGGAATGGTATCATGGTTCCATGAATAGGTAAAAGAATAGCCTCGTTCTTCTGGTCAACCTGAATCATCAAATCTCTTGGAGGTGGCAGATCATTAACGTTCTTATATGCAACCAGTTCACCAGTGGCTTTCACAGCTCCACGGCTATCTGACCCCCCAGAACTTCCTCCTGTGAGCCTCCGTGCAGTTTCTTCGTTCTTCTGGCGGGCCAATTCTGCCTGGTGTTGCCGCCTTAGTTCCTCCCTTGATGTCTCATGGTTAACTGATCTAAGCATAGCCTTGGATGAGAGTCCATCGGCGGCAACAGGCTTAGCTTTGACCTTCGGCTGCACCTCCTCTTCTTCTTCATCCTCATTGAATGAGTAAGCCACGTCCTTTACAGCTTTAGAACTCATAGAAGTCACCACTTCTGGAGCATTTTGACCAATAACAACTGTATCAGCAAGCAAGACACAAAATTTTTCAGTTTTTGGGTTTTTAGACTCTGTTTGCAAATTCTGAAATCCAAGAGACACATTAAAAACCATGCCAGATTTCAGCATTCTATCATTCTTGCCGTTAAGGTTTAACCCTGATTCACGGAACTCAAGCCCAATTCCAGTTCCTGCAGATTTCGTCAAGTTTGCAACCAATTCAGGTGCCTCCTTTTCGACTACACTGAGTGCTGCTAGGTAGGAATCACCAGCCTTGTTTCCTGGTTTCAGAGCTCCAATTGCAGCATCATGGGCCTTCAGGAGTACTTCATAAGCCTTGCTTTGCAGTGGATTGGCATCAATTAGAAAGGTCCGAGCAACATTTGAGCAGTAACTATTATATCGAGAACCAATTGCGCAGATAATCACACTAGTCGAATCATAGTAAAGATTCTGCTCATTGCTTGTGGCACTTGGTCTCAGATCAAACTCTCCTCCACTCTGAAAAATCGGAGGGTAACAGATGTCAACATTATCTGCCTTTAACTTCACTTTAATTTTTGCAGGTTCAAGTATGACCTTTTCAGTGTCATCCATTAGTGAAGAATGTGTCACCTTCTTCTCCTCATCAATAACCCTTTCCAGCTTTGGGACTACAAAGTGCTTCATCACGGATGAAGTCAGATAAGCAGCTTTCTTCACATTCATAATTTCAGCAGTGTCCTTGACAGCAAACAGATCAGAGAATCCATTAGTTACGTCACTGAGCTGAAATTGTGTGTTCTTTAGCTTCTCAGTCCATGTTTCTAAAAGAATCCCTTCAGGAGCTTCTCTTGCAATGTGTCCAACAACAGGCATATCATCACCATTTGACACTGACTGATCTTGTATAGCTTGAAATATTGCATCCATTGCACCAGTTCCGCCATCTTTTTTAGCTCTTACGTGCATAACAACATCCACTCCTACAACGTCCTTAGAGGTTTTCTTGACAGCTTCAAGTAACGAGGCCTTCTTTTGGCTACAAAGGAAATGGATCTGCTTCTTCATGAAAACCATGATAGTATCAGGAAATTCATACCCGACCAACCACATATTCAAAGCTGATGACTTCAGATACCGCAGATCCTCAGATGGAGGAGGAGTTCCTATGGCAAGAACTTCAGAAGCTCCCCAAAGTTCATCATTGTGTTCAGTCCAGTGGGAGTATAACATTTTCAATCTTTTACCGAAGTTCTCCAGATTGATGGCATAAGCACTGGCTGATCCGGATGCTTTGTCATTAGAAACCTTGACATTACCATTCCGGCTATCAGCCATCGAATAGGATGAATATAGGTCCTTAAACCCTCAACAAAGTGCAGAGCCAAGCGAGATGATCAGGAGAACCTGTGAAAAAGCTAACAGAAAGTTATACTTGTATCCCACCAGAGAATGTGAAGAATTTAAGATAAAACAATTGTATGAAGTTAAAAAATTAGCAGATAATTGTATGCTAAAAATGCAAGAAGAAACTGGACACAGCTTATGGATTTGCTGGCCAGGAAAGGAAAATCACCTGCTTCACATGTCCTTTCAGTTGAATCAATATAACCACTCCAACAGATATGAACTTAGGAAAGTAAAAAAGGAAACTGCATTTGAAAATCCTGATGATTCCACCCAAAACTTTCTGACCATTTTCTCAGTCATCAAAGAAAGTAGATTTCATCCTCTCGTTCTTGTTTCCTATGGCTATGGTTCAATTCAAGCCCAATACTAACATATTCTGAGATAAAATTGACAAACGCCAACTTTTACAGCGACACCACCTGAACTAAGCCTTAACAACTTTTTCAAGATTCACAAAAAAAGGTGTACAAGATTACGCTAGAGTTCTTTTTTTCTCTCCCAAGCAAACACTTTAATTTTCATAGATAGGATTTCTAATAACTCTAATAAAAAATATAGTAGTAAATAAAAAGCACAATCTTCGAGCTGAAAAACATTAAAACTAATTAACATGAATCTTCAAAACTTGAACTTCCAAAATCCTAAAGAGCTAAAGGTGTTCAATTTACCAGAAATCAACTCACACACAGTAACTACCCGAACCTTTTTAAAAAAAAAAAAAAAAAAAGAATCAATAAAGAGAAATTAGCACCAGAAAGTAGAAACTCACATAGCGAGTGATTGAGTCTGTATTTCAGGAATGAAACTTTCTCCGATCCTTAAATTTCCTGATCGTATAACAAATAGCTCAAAATTTCAGAAATTATTTTCAAATTATACGTGTGAATCACAAAACAAAACAAAAAATCAATTAAAAACCAAAAAAGGGAAAATGATGAATTAGCTTACATGATTAAAGCTTTTGCGATGATCAATACAGATCTGATGCGTTTATATTAAACAGGATGGATGAAGAAGATCATCAATGGAGCTCCGACGGAAGAAGATATAGTAATATGTTTTGTCTGATTGAAGATGTGGGAACTCAGTTCAGGGTTCGTTGCGTTTATATACGCCGTGGTTAATGACTTCCCTTATCCTTCCATTTCCAACATATTACGCAGTTATACGGATCCCTATTACCCCATAATGTATACCCGCCGTCTTGTCGTTACATATCTACCCTATTTGTATTTGTAACTTGTACTAATTTATAAACTTGTTACTTTTTTTTTTTTTTTAAATCAAAGGTCTATCGTTACAATGGAGGAGCTAGGCACGACTTCAATCTGTATATAATAAAAATTATAATTATACAAAAAAGGGCATAAACTACCTCGTTAGTATAATATAGATTAGTGTAAGCCAATTAAACTATCTACTAATGATCCTCCAATTTTCTATTTATCTTTTGCGGATGACATCATCCTTGCTACTAAAATTACCTCTAAATCATGCCATGCAATAATTGACAATCTTAACTTCTTACTTCTCATTCGGCGCAAAAAATTAATTTTCAAAAATTCAAAATCTTCTTCTCCAAAAATACAACCCCTGCAGATAAGGCCTATGTACTTTCTTCCTTCAATATGATGGAAGGAACAAAAATAGGAAATACTTAGGTTTTCCCATCACCACTTCACGATCCACCACTAGAGACTATCAATTTTTGATAGACAATTTCAAAGCACGCCTTGCAGGACGGAAAATCAACCTTTTATCTAAAGTTGGAAGGGTTACCCTTATCAAATCTACATTAAACTCCCTCCCAACACATGTTATGCAACTCTTTAACTTACCATCCTCAATTCTCTTCAAATTAAATCAATATCAACGTATTTTGTTATGGGAATCCGCTTTGACAGTGAAAAAACTTCATCTCATTCACTGGGACAAAGTTACCATGCCAAACAATAGGGGTGGTTGAGTATTCCTAATTTAATGATTAAATATAATTCCTTACTAGCAAGTACGGCATGAAAGTTTTTTAATTCTCCAACATCCTACTTGGGCTCTATTTTAATATCTAAATATGCCAAAAAATGCACTTCAACCTCCAATCACACCATAACGTGGAAAAATATAATGCACAACTGGCACTATTGCCAACATGGCATCCTATGGAAACCTGCTAATGGAAACAACATCAATTTTTTGCATGAACCTTGGTTCCAACCTAATACCACATTAAGGAAATTACTTCATCTCCCTTTACTTGAGCAAGAGTTGCAAGCTCTTATTTCAACATTCCGCCCACATAACTCTTGGGACCTCTCTTCTATATCATATGTTATCCCGAACTCCATTAAGCACCAACTATTTAACATCTATTTCACTCAAAACCAACATGCTTACGATCAAATTATATGGGGACTAACCCATAATGGAGAATTCACAGTAAGGTCTATGTATAATGCTTGACATACTATAAACACCAACTTTTCACAATCTCTGACAGATTTCCAATGGATATGGAGGCTAAAATTGCCACCAAAGATTACTCACTTTATTTGGCTACTTGTCCACTACTGACTTCCTACCTCTTCATATCTTCATCAGTTAAATATAATACCTTTCATGCACTGCTCCGTATGTACGACTACTATTGAAACAGTTACTCATATTTTTTTCGTATGTCACGTGGTTGTTGCCCTTTGGAATCAACTACAAATATGCATCCCCCAACTCACTACGGCATACTCTCAGGCGAATGAATAGCTTCACTCCTTCGTAATGACAAATCAAACACTACAAACCCAACCACTTCTCTTATAAACATTAATCACTTTTACACTTTGGCATCTTTGGAAAAATCGTAACAATAATACTTTCGATCACACAAAAAACTATGTCAATTTGACATTTCATACATGCTGTATAGAAATTTCTTTACCTAGGCACTCCAAGCTCAAGGACAAAGGTAGAGAAAATTTCAATGTATATCAAATGGGAACCCCCAAACCCTTTTCAATTCAAATTAAATATGGATGGTGCTACTAGCTCAGTTTCAAATCTATCCGGATATGGGGGAGTTTTTAGATACTCCTTAGGAAATTGAAAATTAGGGTTTGCTAGTACCAATTATACTGTGTCCGTAATCTAGGCTGAATTACTTGCATTAGTACATGGTTTAAAACTGGCCCTTACACACAGGCTCACCCCACTACTGGTGGAGGTGGACTCTGAATAAGTTATTACATTACTACATGCGCATAACCTTGTTCATCTTAACTTACTCAACGATTGCAGGTACGTTCTTCTTCAACTGGGTAATCCAAGAGTTCAACACACTTATAGGGAGCAGAACAAGGTAGTTGACGGCCTGTCACATCATTTTTTGAAGACCTCCTCTACGCCACAATACGCTCAATATGAGCCACCTTCTTTTGTCACGACCATACTGCATGCTGACCAAACGGGCGAAGGTTCCACTCGTCATATTTTTCCAAGTTTAATGGAACGTTTAGTACCTACCTTTTCCTTTTTGCCACAGCGTCCTTATTCGCCCATGCAAGGAAATGCAATAGTTAGAAACTCAGTAGGACTCCCCCTAACGCTCCCTATAGGTTTAGTTAGATAATTATGTAATACGTAATATGGATGATGTATTATGTAGTATGTATTGTGTTGTAACCCGGTTTGCTTAATATAGTCTTTCATTACCAAAAAAAAATGTACCTATGTTCAAAAGAGTTAAACTTGCTACTTTGACTTTGTAGTAAGAGGTGATTTGGTTATTGTAGGATACTAATTTCGATATTAGATTATTTAGTCATTGTTTGGTTATTGATATTAGTTATATTAAGATTAATTTTATACCATAATGTTGATATTGTCTCATATAGGTGATGAGAAACTTCGGAATTTTATTATGAATTAGTTACCTCCTGTAGTAAAGGTTGATATCTTCTTTATTTTAAATAAATACCTTTTTAAAAAATTATATTACATAGATATCTTTTAATTTTTTATAACCAAATATCTATCTATGATCACCTCTTACCCTTAAGCCATAAAATAAGCTTTGTATTATTTTTCTCTTTCCCCTCAAATTTCTCATATCCCTTCAAATTTCTCGTATCCCCTGTCCCGTATCTATTTTCCTCTCTCTCTCGACCGTGGCTCTCGGACAATAGCAATTGATCACTTCCTCCGTCGTTGTCGGCATTGCCATTGCGGGTGAGGAGCATGCGGAGAGTTTTACGGCGGCAAAGATGAATGACTTAGCTAGTTGTTGGGCTTCGAGTTGGGCTTCCTGCTGCTACAGATAATTGGGTCGCTAATAGCTTGAATTTTTGCAGAGTTGCTATAATTGGAAGGTGAAAAAAAAGGGTTGAAGGTTAAGGATAGAAGAAGTGGAGGAGATAGAAAGTGAGGTGTGAACTTTACAATTGGCTAGGGGACGACCATGGATTAGATTCTGTGTTTCCGGTCTAAAGATTTACTAAAAAAATCATCCTTTAATTTTTTTCATTCTCATCAACCCTTAATACATCAAATGGATACTCAATTAGTCAGAATTGCAGCCCTCTCGACGAGACGATATTAGGGTTGTTCTTGAACAAAGTCGACGGAGTTTGAGGTTGAGCAACTTGATTTTTCTATTAATATATTTCAATGTATCGCGCTGTATTTTCATGTATTTCATTGTATTTATTGTCTTTTTTTTCATTGTATTCATTGTCTTTTTTTTCATTGTATTTCAATGTATCTCGTTGTATTCCGTGTATTTCTTTGTATTCGCTATCTCGTTGTATTCCATGAATGTATTCATATATTTTTTTAATTAATATAATTTATGTATTCGAATGTATATATATATTCAAATTGCTGTTTTTGTTGTATTTATCGGCTGGAAAAAAATATTCAGCATATTTTCTCTGAAGATTGTTATGTTTTTGGGGTGTTTTTCGGTTGAGAATCTTTTTTATAACTGTAAATACAAATTTTGTGTGTTATAATTGAGTTTGTTGAGTTATATTAGGAGTCTATTGTGTTAATTGATTCATTTTCCATAACAACTGAATAGACCATGAATTGCGTTATTTACGTTATTGTATTCACAAATACATATCGTGAATATAGTCGAATATAGTCAAATACAATAATCTGTCTAGCTGTAATCTCCTGTTTCACGCCGTGAATACAATCAAATATAGTCGAATACAAAATCTGGCTAGCTTTAATCTCATGTTTCACGCCTAGAAATAATATTGTATTTATGAATACAATAGTTTAAATACATCGAACACACTATAAAAAACCTAAAAACATAACTATAGAAAGTAATATAGTAAATGATAGCTATAACTAGCTAATAACCCCTAAATAATAGTGGTTTGTGAAAATTTCTTTATTAATGTGTAATGATCTTATTTTGAACCGAACGATCCAATAGTTCTCCCTGTGACACATTTTAATGCACCTACTTGAGCTCACTTTGTTAGTCTAAAATGCGGATAAAGGAAAAAGGTTGACAACTTAGGTAAAACTAGTCAATTTAAGAGGTGATTAAATGAAACCACGTGGATAGTAAAAAATTTGGTTAACTTACTTTGAATTGATGAATAGTTATTGTTTGGCATATTAATTTTTTTATAATTTTAAAAAATAAATTTACATATTTAAAAGTTACATAAAATAACAAGATAATATTTACCAAACAATGTCGTTAAATTTGTTTAACTTCATGAACTGTACTAATTATGTAATATAATATGGACATGTTGTCTAGAATTTTGTTGTCAACTTGAATATTTACATAAAAATCTCTAATTAAAAGATTCTTTTTTCAATTTGAAATAATTTTGAATTGCATAAACTGTTTCCTGTAAACGATCTTTCATAGCATTTGGAGGACTTAAATGTATGTTCTATCAGATTACATGAACGAAAATTTTCGTATTTGACAAAAAGTTGATAGCTGTCTTGAAAAGCTTTTCTCAAATATAACCTTTAGCAATTAAATCTAAGTATACCTTTTTCAAAATATTCTTTTAGCATTTCAAAATATTTCTACTATATAGAAGCATGAAAACATTCTAAGTTCGACGTGTGTGCTTTAGATTATTTCTATATTTATTGATGGCATTTTAGCCAATTTGCTTATTAGTTGATATTTATATTTCTAGGTGACCGCAAAGTTTCCTCCATTCTACTTTTCAGTTATATTAAATTCTCTTGCGAGTTAATTTATTTCTTTTCAGTTTATTTTTCTAATTTTTAGATAATCCACTACAAAAATATAATAGATTTTGTACTGGAGTTAAATTATGGCGGTTCTTATTAAAATTGACACATATTACGGAGGTTTTCAAGCACCTTTTGACTTATTTAAACTAACGGACTGCGCTACTATCTAAATTCTAATATATAACTTTTTTCCTTATTTTTCTGGAATTTCCCACCCTAATTAAAACACCCGATTAGAGACCCCTAGGCCTCTATATTTTGGAGTTCAGAACCTAAATGTGGTCTGTTTGGACTCAAATGATCGAAATAATTGTAAAAAAAATTAGTGACCAAACTATATATACCGCCCTTTTAAAGAGCGCTATACCTTAACGTTCTTTTTCGACGTTAAGGTATAGCGCCCTTTAAAGCAGCACTATATAGGAAGCTGATTAGACGTCCATGTATAGCACATTTTATTAAGGCGCTATATAGCGCCTTAATAAACCGCTCTATACATATTTAAATATCCGTCCCCTTTCCTTCCCACACGTTCAAAACAGAAAACAAACACCCCCACCCCCCACCCCATTTTAAAATTTGATCCAGCGGTCCCCCTCCCCCTCCTTAACGAGCCTAAAAAACTCGAGTGGACCCCATCACTCCCACAAAAAGTAAAGAGTGTTGATCCTACATCCTAGCTAAGCCTTCTCTTGTTGTGGGTTGCTTGTTTCGGACTCAAATCTTCAATTCTTTAACTTTTCGAAAATCATAAATTGAGGTATTCCGATTTAGTTTATGTCGAAACTCGTATAAATAATGCATATTAGTTGTTTTAAATGTGTTCTATATTATTTTGTGTATTTTTACGATTAAGTTAGTATGTTATTTTTATCCGGACTAAGATATTAGTGTGCTAAAAAAATATGTAAAAATTGAGAAATTATTATTATTTGTTAAAAGAAATGTTAATAAATTACTTTTACTGTTTTATATGTATTTTCGTGAATGTTTTATGATTAAATATATTTTTTATTTTTATCTAGTTTAGATTATTTATTTGTTTCAAGACTAGTAATATAGTGTCATTTTAGCATAGTAAAATGTAGTGCCTTTTAGCGTAGTATCCCTTATACTCAAAAATATGTCAAAATAACTGATAGATCAAATACAAACTCTGTCCAATTAAATATTGTATAATTATAAAAATTAATTATTTAATTTACAAACAAGCATATAAAATTATAAAACTAATACGTAAAATAATAAAACTAATACATACAAGAATTCAGGATAGTTTGGTGCTACTGGGCCTCAAATATCGAGCATGGAACCCATATGTGAGTATTTAATAATTAAATATTGTATAGTTATAAAAATTAATTATTTAATTTACAAACAAGCATATAAAATTATAAAATTAACATGTAAAATAATAAAACTAACACATACAAAAATTCAGGATAGCTTGGTGCTATTAGGCCTCAAATATTGAGCCTGGAACCCATATGTGAATATTTAATAATTAAATATTATATAATTATAAAAATTAATTATTTAATTTACAAACAAGCATATAAAATTATAAAATTAACATATACAATAATAAAACTAATACATACAAGAATTTAGGATAGCTTGGTGCTAGTGGGCCTCAAATATCGAGTGTGGAACTCATACGTGAATATTTAATAATTAAATATTATATAATTATAAAAATTAATTATTTAATTTACAAACAAGCATATAAAATTATAAAACTAACATGTAAAATAATAAAACTAATACATACAAGAATTTAGGATAGCTTGGTGCTACTGGGCATCAAATATCGAGTCTGAAACTCATATGCGAATATTTAATAATTTAAAGATTATATAATTATAAAAATTAATTATTTAATTTACAAACAAACATGTAATTAATGTTGTTTAATTTACAGTAGACGACATGGAGGTGCCGCATATGCATCCCGGGCCTTCCAGCGATGAGCTACTGTCGTTACAGGGCGATCATAGGTCCGCCCATATATGGGAGGGAGAGATACTGGCCCAGACTCTCTGTGCTAGGAGAGTGGACGACATGTGGAACTTTCTGAAGGGCAAAGTTCTCCATCCCGTGTAGTCAGAGCCTACAGGATACGGGCTTCTACAGGATTTTGGAGATCGGGTGGTTGAAGCTAGATTGGTCTTTGGTCATGGCCCTAATAGAGTAGTTGCGATCAGAGACACACACATTCCACTTGCCCATTGGCGAGGCCACCATCACACTACAGGACATGGATGTTTTATATGGGTCCCCGTTGATGGAAACCTCGTCGCTCTGCCGCAGGCCATGAGAGAGATGACACGTGTGCAATACCTGTACATGTTGTAGCAGCTCACTGGTTTCAGGCCACAGGATGAGGCAGCACAGGCGGGGGCCAGTCTTCTGCAGTTGACGAGTATTCGACAACATTTGGAGATATTGCACCCTGACATAACTGGCGATACACTGGATCTGCAGATTCCTAGTTGATTTTACCTTTGGGCATAGGGTATCCACTCCCTAGTCCACAATAACTCCGGGTGCACCATTCCCGGCTTTTCATTGCTTTCAATAATAAAGTAGCATAGATTTTATTACAATAACTCACGAAATTTTCCTGGTGAAAACTGGGGCAGAAAATTTCGTTCGTTTGCTTTGATTTTGCGCAGGTTACAATGGATTCGAGACGACCAAAAGAAGAAGTCTCAATTCAGAATAAAAGAGAAGAAGAAAAGAAAAGAGTTGAACCCCAAAGTACAGAAGCGGAAAAGATGTGGACTGCTCGAGACAGATTGAAGTCACAAGCTATGCATGTCCATTCTTGATCCGAAAAAGCTGTAGAAGAATGAACTAGCACTGCAGCCAGCAATCATCAAGGTTCAGATTAAAGTTTGCATGAAGAACGAGCCAAGACTCAAGACCAAACTTCAGAAGACTCATAAATAGGAATCTTGTAACTCGTAGCTGATAGGCTTAGTTAGTCTTTCCTTTTTGATTTTGATGTAATAACGGGACCGCGAACCGGAGCCTCAGACGGAACCTCGCTCGACTCTGCAACTCATCACTCAAAAACTCCAGAACTACACTGACCTGATTCCTTTATAGCCAGGGATATGTAGGCAACCTCTGAAGCAAGGTTCGGTCAAACTTTTTCAAACTTTTTGCTTCCAAATGGAGTACCAAACGGGAAAAAATTGCTCGTAGTTTCTCACTTTATCTTTGCCCGAAAACTCTTCATGTTCTCGAGCAAAGAGGGGCAGCTGTGAACACCCAATTTTTGCCCCTCATGGAAATTACTCCTAAAAATTATCCAAAAATAATTTTTATGAATTTTTGGAGTTTTTCTTTTAGTTGCATTTCATGTAGGTTTAATATTTTAAAATTATAAAAAAATCATAAAAAGTTGTCACATTTTCATTTCGTGCCATTTTAGGTTTAAACTGCATTTTTTAGGATTTAGTTACATTATCAAATTCATCTTCTAAAAATCAAAATTGCATTCGTAGATCAATTAATTAATTAGTTGCGTCAGTCCATGATTAGATAAAATAAAATAAATAGGCTAGACATAAAAATTAGACTCAATTGATGTTTGAGTTTTAAATGGCTAGAGTTTGCAAAATCTGATATTTAAAAGAAAGACAAGAGTTAGTCTTACCTTCATTGCATTAATTTGGACCCCAAAATCAGTGGCCCAATATCTTAAAAGACCTACCCAAGCCAAATCGGAATCCCACACCCGCTAAGCCCAAATAGCCTCTATTTAGGACCCCATTTTCTGAAGACCTAAAAAGAAGAGAAACGCCCCCCCTCCAAGCGCCGTTTCCTCCTCTGGTGAGAGACCTCTCTTCAACTCATCCTCATCCACCCCTCCTCCTCCCTCGGTAACACCACTAGCAACCACCTTCTTTGCCACCAGCCGGACTTCCTCCAAGCCGCCGCCGAGATGAGAAAACCAAATAGATCCCTTTTTGTTCTTCAACCTAACAACTAAAAAAAACTTCCAGATCTGGAAAACTCAAAAGAAAAGCTACAAATTAGAAAATAAAACTGGAATTGGAACAATGAGCTTCCATTTCTCTTCTTGTTTTTGGTATTAAATTGCTGGTTTGCCGAGGAGTTCGTTGCTGCTTCTCTATGTTTTCGGCCTTCATTTGGCTAACTCTAGTGACGTCTTTTGTTCGATTTAGAAGTCGAGATGGTTGTTCGATTTTTTTGAGTCTCCATTAGAGTTCGCCGGCTTGGTTGGTTCTTTCAATCTCGTTGTCGTTTCTTTTCATTCTGAGTTTATCCTTGTATCCACCGCTTTTACCCATCTAAAGAAAGAAACATTTCAGGTCATGATTTTTCTTTCCTTTTTCTTTCTTTCTCTTTACTTGTTGATTCTGTGACTTCATGATGTAAAATATGACATTGGTCTTTCCTCAGGTTTGTTCCTTAAGATTGATTTAATTAATAGCATTTGTTTTTAAGAACTGTTTTGTTTTGAGTTTTGGTTTGGACTATATTTAGCTTGACGGGTAGAAAAGACACTATGAGCTTCAACTACAGAAATCTTGTGAAGGATGTAAATTTTCGTGAAAAATAATCCGCTTCCTCGGTTGTATACATTTACAATGGTTGTTATATGTGATAGCAAGAAAAAAAAAGTAATAAATAAATACGCAGTGAAAAATAGTGACTTATGAAATCTAACAAGACATTACTAGAAAATCTCAATACTACTTGTTTTAGAAAGAAAATTTTGATATTTCAAAAATCCATAAAAACAGGATTGAGCATAAGTCATGTATAGAAACTGCACAAATTAAAATATTCGTACGGTTTATTTGCGTTAGGATTGTTTGAGGAGTTCATGAGGTTTAATCTTTTGTTAGGTATTAATCTAGTAAAATTGTTGTTTACGTTTTGTGGGTTACTATGTCCGTTTTGTTTTAATTAAAAATGAGAGTACATTAATCTAGTCCATGTAACACTTCTGCTAGGTTATTACTTATACTATTTTCATGGAAAGTTGTTTTGAATTTTGTCCTTTGCTAAGGAGACTTCAAGAATGGAATGCTTATTAGTTTGCTTTAGATATATAATTAAATCATCGTGATCATAGTCATGATACGTAAATTCCATTCGGATGTGCATTTTATGTTACCCGATCACAATTTCAAACAATAATTAAAATCAACACGTTTTAAATTGCGGGTGCATTTCGTGTCGCGCGTTTGCAATGTGTCCAAAAACGACAAGTGCACGCCATCATGACTTATTTCAGAATATTCCATAAATCTTAAAAGCGGTTTAAAAAGTGAAAATGCACAATAGGTTTAAAACATGTAATTAATCAGATAATTAAGCCAAGCAGTAATAGTTAAGCGACCGTGCTAGAACCACGGAACTCGGGAATGCCTAACACCTTCTCCCGGGTTAACAGAATTCCTTACTCGGATTTCTGGTACGCAGACAACTTAAAACAGAGTCTAAATTTCCTCGGTTCGGGATTTCAATAAAACGGTGTCCCGAAACATCGTCAAAAATCCGGGTGGCGACTCAGAAAACTAAAATAAATCCCGAATCTGAATAATGTCAATTAAAGTGGAAAAACTCCCTTATTACCCCTTCCTTAATCCGGAGGGTAGTAAAAAAATGAGGTGTGACAGCTCTGGCGACTCTGCTGGGGACTTAGAACCCAGAATCTATGGTTCAGGTTCAAGAATTCGAGCTTAGAATAACTGTTATATTTGGCTTTATTATCTAATTTTACATGTATGAACCTAACGTGTTAAATGCCGCTTTTTACCACTTTGATATTGTTTGAACTGCATATAAATTGTGCCGAAACCCTCTTCTCTCTGATTCTTCTAAATCATCTGGGAAGTGTGCATTTCGTGTGACTTCTTTTCTGTTAGAGTCATATCCAAATTTTAGAACGAGGTACAGACAAGTTGCAAAGCCGGTGAAGCTTCTGTATTCCCGGTACGCTGCCCCGACCTCGCCTCGAGCTGTCCGCTCGAGTAAGCCAGGTCTAGAACAATAAACCCCAGGATTTAAACTTAGAATAACATAACCTCATGCCGGATCCCTAGTAGGAACGCTTATTTGCATCATGTGCATTTTTACTTTGGGGACTCAACACAGGGGTTGGGTCCGTCTAGGACAGGTGTATCCAATTTAAAAGACCATCTTGATGCATCTTACGTGCTACTTGCGTATCTATTTATTTCGGCTTGCATGTTGACTGGATTCTAGAATGTGAAAGAAAATTAAAAAAAAGGGAAAATGAAAGAAAAATCAAGAGTGAGAGGTAGGTATTTGAGAAATGCTGAAACTCTCCCGAAAATTAAAAAGAAAGAACATAAGTGAATGTTTTCAAAAGTAATATTTTTTCGGTTCCGTCAAAATTGGCAGAACTACGCGGGTCTGATTCTCACCGGATGTGAGATACGTAGGCAAACCTCATCGGTTCCGGCCCTCAATTTTAAAAAAAAAATCCAAAAATATTTTCCTTTCCTTCCTTCTTTAGAAAAGTCTTTCTTTGATTCCCTTTTTAAAACAAAAATTCAAAAATATTTTTCTTTAATTCCTTTTTAGGAGTCTTTGTTTTAGAAAATCCCGAAAAATAAAAACTAAGAAATTTTTTATACCAAAAAATATTTTATTTGTAGGAGTCTTTCATTAAAAAAAAAAGACAAATAAAATCAAAAATCCAAAAAAATATTTCTTTCTTCTTTAGAAGTATTTCTTTTAAATAAAGAAAAAACAAAATAAAAAAAAAGCTAAAATCAAAAACCCAAAAATATTTTCATTCTTCTGTCGAAAATCGAAAAGAAAATTCAAGCTTCAAAAATATTTTCTTTTTCTTTAGAAGTATTTCTTTCATAAATTCAAAATAAAAGTAAAAATTTCAATAATATTTTTCTTTCTTCTTTAGAAGTTTTTCTTTCGAAATTCACCGAAAAAAATGAATTTAAAGAAAAGAAAAAAAGAAAATTGAAATCAAAAAATATTTTCTCTTTTCTTTATAAGTCTTTCTTTCGAAAATTAAAAAACAAAAACAAAATTCAAAATTAAAAAAAAAAAGAGTTACTTTATTTCATTTATTCCTGATCTTCCCGAACTACGCAAGATCTGATTCATGCGGCGTCATGATACGTAGGCAACCCACATCAGGTTCGATCGAATGATTTTGAAAAAAAAGTGAAAAGAAAAAAAAGAATGATAATAAGGACCGCCTGAGTCCATTCTAACGTGTCCTTTGATTTGAATTGTGAAGATAACTTGAAGTGGTCGGTTTGTGGTAAGCTGTCAACACAAAATTCAAGGAAAAAATGACAAGCGAC